>JAYMSZ010000058.1:0-36002 GCA_036897665.1 Pelargonium citronellum
TGCTAAAAAAAGAAAAAAAAGAAAAAAAAAGTTACATGCACATTATTCAAATTATAGTAAATTACCCGAGAAAAATTATATTAATTCAATAAACCCAATCTCAACAAAAAGAGGGAGCAACTAGCTAAAACATGTGTAACCTCATTCACATATCTTCTAACAAATTGGCAAACACTATTTGGAAACAAACTCATAAAAGACACACGTCATCAATAAGAGCATGGCTCGAGTCCTCATTACACGACAAAATACTCGAGACCACCTCCTAAGCATCAAGCTCGAACACTACACGATCCCACTCCCTACTCAGAGCTCTCTCCATCGCTGCCAGACAAGTCCAAACTTCAACTATTTGGGCTTCTTCCCGACTACACCAGACTCGACAACCCCCTTAATGACGTGTTATAAATTAATATAAAAATAAATATCATATGTACTCGATGAATTACAAAGACAGAATGATTTGTACGGTCAAGAATTTTTAAAGAATATTGAGCACATGCGCATTAATTTTCTCAAAAACCCCTAAAAAAACAAAATTCATGAATTTGACCTATCATTCCCACCAATGTCAAGTTGTGTAATTTGTGTTCATGAAGTGTCCTAATTGACTTTTTAACTATCCATCTAGATCTAAAATCTTAACCGTCCAATTACTCTCTCCCAAAGAGATCTAATCCAACGGACAACATTATCTTCCCACATGGACCCCACAAGCCTACCAATCTGATCCCTTTACAAAAAAATCTAACACGTGGCACAACACCACACGATCAAGCACAAAGGTCCTGACCTAATCACGCACCATAGAAAAGTCAGATATTCTATATCAGACCAAGCCATCAACCGCCACGTGTGCATCACATTGGAAATTACATTATTACCCTTGCCCTCGCCTATTCGGCCACGTCACCACTTTTTCTCATGTGATCAGTTATTTTATCTCTCCCTCTTCTCCTTCTCTCTTTCTTTTGCTCTTTCACTTTCTCTCTCAACATTTTCTCGAGATCCAAACACTCTGTTCACGAACCCTAATTTTCTTTTTCTCGTCTCGAACCAATTGAATGAAACCTCTAGCCCCTTCTCTCTTTTCTCTATTATAAAAAGGTCAGCTTTTTGTATTTTATCTCTATTTTTCTCATTTTTTGTTCGTAATTATGTTTCAATTCTCGTTTTTTCGTTGAATTTGATGTGTTTTGGATTGATTGGTGATTGGATCTGACGCTTTTTTATTGTTGTAACTGATAATTGGATCAATTATTGTATCTGAATTGAGTAGATCGCTGTATGATATATTGGGTATTGCTGATCTGAACTGAATTGGGGTTTTGATTTTGTTTTGTCTGAAGAATCTAATTGATGAATTTTTATGTTTTAGTGTATTTATTTTGTTTCAATTCTTTCATTCTTTATGCCCTGTGTTGAACATTGGGTTCCGAATTACACCTTAATTGAATTAGTTGAGTAGACTCAATTCTCGAATGAGTCGGGACTTACTTGTAGTTGGATCTCAAATTAAGGATAAGCCCACGAGTGAAATTAGTTTCCTTTCTTATTCGTGTGGCACAATTCATATAATTTGAATAAATTGGTTGAGATTTGTTAAATTCTTGTAAGTTATATGAAGTGGTCGGGATTTGCTTAAATAATCGAAAGTCATATGAAGTAATTGGGGTATGGTTCAGTTTATGCTATTAATTGATTAGGGATCTCGAGTCCCACTTGTGGAAAATGTTTCTTTTCTTAGTGAATTATATTATTTGCAATTGTTTAGGAGATTGAATGTTGAATTTTTCCATGTTAGCGTTGATATTTTGCAAAGTCAAGGATCGTTGACATGTTTGTTTGTGCGTACATATTTAACTTGAATCACCAAGACTCTTTTGTAGTAGTTAACCTTGTCTAGTTGACTTTTTCATGAGCTGTTGGTATGTTGGGGACCTTGGGGTATGTTAGGTGATTCCAGTTGATTGACAAATAGCGATATGGTTGAGCAGTTGACTTCTAGTTCGTAATTCTAATTGTCAATATCAGATAATATTAAGATTGGAATATGACATTTTTTGTGTGTTCGCATTAATCTCGTCCATTTGTGTGAAAGTTTATATTCACAGGCTTACATTTTTATGTTTCTTCATTATCGCTGCAGTAGGGGAGGCCATGTGAGCTGTTTGAACCTGACTTCAATTGTAGCTAACACAATTTTGATTGGCTTTTTGGTTCACGTGTGTGCGCGATATGAGTAAATGCAAGGGCTGTGGGAAAATGGGAAGAATGGTGCCAAGGGATGGATATGTGAGTGCTTACCATTTTGCTCTGCTCTTGTCTCCTGTTGTTTCTGTTTGGGATTGCATTGTTCGCAAAATGAGGTATTCCTACAGACCTGAGTGGGTGTAGCCGTCTCGATTATAGCGTTATACTCGTTCTTTATACGTGAGTTAATTAGAACTTATTTAGTGTAAAGAAGAGCAAAAGTAAGCAAAACAGTTATAGGTAAACGTATACAATTTAGAGTAATTACTTTGAAGAGAAGAAGTTTGTTGAGCAAACGAGACAGTAGGTAGAAATTACTAGTTTTCATGGATAACATTGCAAGTAATAAGATGCAACCGGTAGTGAGAAAGGTGAAGAAGAAGCAGGTGAAGGACGAGTTGGATCGTCTCAAACAGGCTGAAAAGAAAAAGCGGCGCTTGGAGAAAGCTCTTGCAACTTCTGCAGCTATCCGCTCTGAACTAGAGAAGAAGAAACAGAAAAAGAAAGAAGAACAGCAGAGGCTCGATGAAGAGGGGGCTGCAATTGCTGAAGCTGTTGCTTTGCGTGTCTTACTTGGTGAAGACTCGGATGATTCTTGTGAGATTGTGCTAAACAAAGATGATGAGTTCAACCCTTGGGATTGTGCTGGCAATATTGATCTCTTTATGGGCGGTAGTAGAGCAAACCTTCCTCATCAGGACAATGCAGGGTGTTCATTGGAAGGAATCGGGTGGGTTTCTAATGCTTATGGATCTGGATGTAACTGGGGAAACAACGACTGGTCGTGCTATTCCGGGTCTTATCAAGGAGATCTCTCTGCACAATGCTTCGAAGGAGAATGGGGAACAACGGGATTCTCTGCTGGTCTTATGGCAGCTCAGGCTGTTTCGTCCCTTCACATTGCTGATGATTCTTGTGTCGACTCAATTGTCCTCAATGGAATGCTAAGAGGGTAGAATAAACATTCAGTCACCAGAACGAGTCTGTCGCAGTTTGAAATAATGGTTTTGTACATATTGTTCGCGATCAAGTTAGTGTCTTGTCAGAGACGGCATGCTCCTTCCTGGGTAGTAAACAACGTCACAGTGTCATGGTCCTGCCCCTCTCTATCATTTTCAGAAGCTTCTTGTTTTTTGAGCTATGTCTACAGATCCTTAGTATTGCCATTTCTTTGGAGTGTTCTTTGTTAACTTATATACATTTATACTGTTATTGTATTTTGAACTCATATAGGGGCATAATGAGCTAAATTAAGATCTTGAGATACATGAATCTTTTGCTTTCAATCATTATTATGTTCCCAATTTATCAATTGGGCTATAGTTTTTCTGTTGTCTGATATTTGCTGCATTGAATCTGAGTGGATGTCATAGACTTATAGTTGGGTCCTACCAGGCTTTGGCTTATAGCTTTGTTTTGGAATCATTAATATGGATCCAAATCAATGTTCTACAAATTCAAGTTATTGACAGAGATTATCAAATAGCACAAAACAGAATGTAATACGATGTGATAGAATGCCAATATAAACAAAGACGCTGGTTTATCAACCTCTGCTTTGTGAATCAATCAGTTTCATCAACTAAATTCTTAACAAATTGGTCCGATATTGAAATCAAAAGATATTTAGTACCTCTAAAGAGGTATTGGAAGCAACCATTCTTGAATCATATATAGCCGAGTCAAAACAATAAAATGGAAACTTTTGCTGCTTACTTGTATGCCCTAAAATAGAGGTGGATATTCTGATTCAGATTAATAGACTAATCTGAACCAATCCAAAAGGAGGTCTCATATGCTGATTTCAAATGTCAGCAGGTCTGGATTCAAATTTTCAGCACTATCCTATCCTAAAATAACCTTATTTTATACCCTTATAAAATGGTAGCTTTAATTGTAAAATCCTATGATCACAATACTACACCAATGCAAAATAAACAAAGCAAATGCACTTTTCTCGTAAGCATATTTCTCTTAGCAGACAAATCATACACGAGAGTTGGGCACGAACGCATAAACCTTGCAATAGTCTTTTAGCCTTTGAGGCATCAATGAAAAAGTTGCAGTTGTACATACAGGGAATGAAAATTTTACAATGATACAAATGAATAGTTTGTAGATTGTTTTCGCATAATTGGCATCTAGTACACACTGCAACTGGGCATTCACATATCACGTGATAATGGACTCTGGTGCGGGTGCTGCATCCGTGCTCCATCTTGTCGTTGATATTGATACGCATTTTCAACATCGTTCTCAACATCTGAGCTACTCGATGGTTTGGCACCATTAGTAATGAGGTTTTTGAACCATGCGCCTTGGAATTTGGGCAAGCCTCGGTTTGTATTGCCGGGAGAATCTGTAGCTGCTGCGTTGTTGTTGGAAGCAACACCAACAAGAAATCGGTAGGCCACTTTACTAGCTGATACAATCTCTGTCTTGGCTTGTCTAAACTGCAACACATCCAAATAAAGCAAACCTTGAGCACGACAAGCAAGCACTAAAACCAACAGATCTGTGAGTCCGTGATAGATATTCCCTCCGTCCCATATTTTATCCACTTTCCATTCTTCCCATTGAACCCCATATGCTTTGCATCAAATTCAAGGGATTCTAACCAACTTATCTTTGTTGGTAATCATGCATAACAAACTAACCAAAACAGAAAGCGAACACTTATAATGGGGCAGTTCTATTTTTATAGAGAAAGTGGGACCCTATTTAGGGACGAAGGGAGGAGAACATAAAATACTCATTGTCCCAAAATGAGGGTCCACTTTCTCATTTCTGTAAAAAATGAGTAAGTTAGTCAGGATTAGACTTTCCTCTTATACCCTTGTAAGAAAAACTCAAGTTGTTTTAACTAACTAATCTTAGGAATATTGTTGGTATTTCATGCATAATTGACTGACCAGAAAAGGAAAGTTGACACTCATTTTGGGACAAAATTTAGATAAAGGTGACATGAATTCTGAAATTTGTTCTTATCTCTAATATACTACAATTTCCATTTCATTTCTGGTAATATTAAAAAATAAGTGTGGTGCCTACAGAGCATGACTAAATCATGCTGGCTGTCATTCAAATAACAGAAACAAACAAAAAGTAGGTGCACCAGGATGGATAATAATCAATCTCAAAATAAGTGCACTTATATTTTTAAGCCACTGAACATATATATTTCTGTGCATGGTGCGTGTTGACACGAACAGCTACACATTGTGTCCAGCTAAACCATTCACAGAAGATAAAATAGGACCACTTTCCATTTGCCAAACATTCAGTATAAAATGACAGCAAGCATAAGAACATAATTCATGTAGAAATGACAAAAAGGGACGCCATACCCGTACTGCAGTGTTTCCTGCTACTTCCAGAGCAGCATCACCAGCATGGGCAAATCGATTACCCCAGCCTGTAGAAGTTATAAGAACATACAAAACATTATAATTTGAATACTCAAGCTCTCCAAGCAGTAAAATCTTTTATCTTCAACTCAAATATGAAGGCACAACCCGGTGTTCATACGCTTGCTGACCAATATATATATATATATATATGAAGGCACAAAGTACAAACTCATTCTATCTGTTATAAGTTCTCTCAAAACATAATTTCACAACCTGCCAACTATATTAGCAATGCTAACCTACGGCAATATGAACCACCTGTTTCGTATCTATCTACCATCTATAACTCGTTTATAGAGGTGGCAGCGCTAATACCAACCAAAATCAAATCCTGATAAATTGCAGAAAAAACATTCAGTTACCAACTTCGGTAACACGTACACAACAGGAAAATAAATATCAGGAAAGATGCAAACTTCATATTATAAGCAGGATACTCAGCCTTGTGAAGTTTTCATATATTATAAATCCCAGTGTAACATGAGCCACATATGTGCCAACACAACAAATACTAAAAAAGCAACATACACCATTTTATATGATGTATGACAGGCAAAACCGCAAGTGCAATAGATTTAATGTTCGGTACTCAATTTATTTACTTTTCCTGCCTAATATTTAGAAATTTGCGACAATTAGCAAGAATCAAGCCACAAACAATTGGGTACAGTAAACTGCTAATACTCAGTAACCCTGCACGTTGTTAGATCATCTTGATTCAGTGCACAGGAATGCATAAGCATTACTTGATGGCCATCAAGCATGTGCAATGGATGGGAAAGCACTACTCTTTGTTGAATTGACATAGCAGTAGACGTGTACCAGATTAGTAATCTAACAATCTATCCCTAAAGTAAAGTGTGAAATTTGATAATGGGCTACATATAATGACTTGGGCTTCCACTACTAAAAAGTCAACTTTTTTAGTAGGGCTTGGCTTCCACCATTAAATTTAGCTCATTCACTTTATATTTTATCCAATGTGGGACACTTTATTACCCACTTCACCCACTTAAACATAGAGCATAGTTAGCAATTTAGCATTTATTCTTTAACAACAAAACAGCATCTCAGACTCAAGTTACCTGGAAGCTTTGGCACACCAAGCCTTTCACAGAGCTCATCACAGAAGTGATTGCAATTTTTCGACAACAAGTCATATGAACTTCCAGGCCACTCCCTACTAAGTTCCCTCAAGATCTGATTCACCTTAGAGTCTGGAAAGTTTGTTTTGCCAAGGACAATGGACTCACGGTATGTATACATCGGATTCTTTCCAGAAGGGCAACTGAAAACTCCAGTTCCTTGTTCACAAAACCCGAAAGACCATTCATCCTCTCCACAAATCTGTCAGATATTGCATATTACAGAAATAAGAAATACTAAAGGGTACAAGTATAATGCAAAAACTACATAGCAAGCAAAAGAACAAACAGTTATACGAAGAAGCCACAAGTACATATACACTACAACACATGAGTATATATATCTTCAAGGGACTTCTCTCTCTCTCTCTCTCTCTCTCACACACACACACACACACACTTGAAACATACAATATTACACATATGAGTAAATGTATCTTCAATGCACAAAACAAAATCAGATACTCATATACACCAAGCTACAAAAATATATAATGCATAAAAAAGTCAGATACTCATATACACCACTACACATATTAGTATCTATATCTTCAAGGGAACGCTCTCTCTCTCACTCTCCCTCTGAACAGACACTCTTTGACTATACTGACATTGTTAATTGTCGCCAACAATAAAAAGAGATAAATAACTTTTTTCCAGAGATATAAGCAGTAAAATTGTCTTCAATATACACTACTACACATATGAGTATATCTTCAAAGGACCTCTCTCACTCGCTCACTTGGAACATAAACTCTTGGCCTATGCCGACACTGTTAATTGTCGCCAACAAAATAAGAAGAGACTATCCTTTTCCCAGAAAATATCAGTAACTTATGATACAAAATCACATTACCAGATGCACAATACAAAAAAAATAAAAAATAAAAAATACACAATCAATAGTTTCTTATCTATATTTCAAACTCAAAACACTAAATCTCAAACATCAAGCACCTAACACTGCTGGCTCATTGCAAAATAACATAAATAAATCAGCAAAATAGCTTCTAATCTCTAAATTCAAACTCAAAATACCAAATCTCAGTCTAAATCTTCAGCACCAAGCACCGAACACGCCTCATTACAAAATAACACATATCAAATAAATAAACACGCAACAAAACAACCAAACAAGAAAAACATCGAATCATTACACCAAATTCGCACCCGAGTGCACCAAAAACCCTAGATCTCGTCCACAAACAGCTACACAACCACAACAACACGGCATAGACAAAAGTGAGAAAGCGAGAATAAGAAGAAGACCTGAACAGCGCTGTGGAAGATGCCGCCTAGGCCAATAGCGTCCTTGAAGATCTTGTTGATGTTAACAATGGTGTTGTTGGTCTTGTCCGATCCACTGTTGGTCACATCGTAGATGTGCAGTGTCACATCCGTCATCTTCTTCGCCGACTCTACACAAACCCTAGCTCTCCGATTCCAAATCGAATCGAATCGAAACGAAACGAATCGAATCAGAAGAACAATAAAAGAAACCCTATATCAGTTTGTGATGGAGTGGAAATTGAAATCTTCCGGCGCCGGAATTGTAGCAGAAGAAGCGTTTAACGCAGAGTGTGAGATCTTTATTTTGAATCTTACTGCTACTGCAATACTCTTTGTCTCGATTCGCTCAATTTTATTCTCTTCCTAAATTAAATCTCTCTCATTTTTATTGATATTCTAATTTTGGGATATGTTTTTATGTATTTATAGAATCTCATATTTTAAATTAAGTTGGATAAAGTATTTTATTGTATTTAATTTGTTCAAGGTTAATAGATAAAATAAAAAATATTTGGCAGTCTTCCAAGTCAGATTCTGATAATGACTCAATAGTACCAATTTTATTTACTTATGTCATTCGTTTTTGTCGCTGCCCGACTCACTCGTATGTTTTATTAATGAGATTAACATTTAGATCCACGTTGTTTCTATGATCGGATGTTTAATATTTTGATTTTGAAAGGTTATATAAAATTAATGTATATACCATAAAATGAGAGAGTATAAGTTTCAAATCACAATTATTAACCATAATTTAAAATTCAAATCCTAAAACAATTAGAATTCAAATAAAATACAATCTAAAATTTAACAAATTAAAAAATCTTATAGATGTTAAAAGTACGATTTCACAATGCCTATAATAAATGTCATTTTAACAAATATAATTTGTTTTAAAATAAATGTTATCATGTATTCATGTTATTCGAAAATAAAAATATCCTTCACTTTTCAGTTATGCCGATTTTATATTTTCAAGTACTATATTTAAATATTTTTAAATAAGTTATTTGAAATATTTTTTTAATTCATGTGAATGTACTTTTTATTTTGTTTTTCCTTTCGGGGAAAAGAAGGAAATGAAATAGGCATGACATAACTACTTTTATTTCTACAACTGTCAGCAACTGGCAACTGTGGGCTTTGATGATTAGGCCTCGTTGGGTATGAGGTCCCACCAAAGTCATGTATCAATCATAATAAGCCCACTATTAAATGTCCCAATATCAAAATCAATCTTTTATTTATGAATTATAATAAAAGGTTATTTGACTCCATTTATTTAGAGTAACAATAAAATTGTCAGTTACTTACCATCTGGTGTTTTAGGACCTGTTCGATGGGCTCCGCCTGCTCCGGAGACGGTGAAGCTCAATACGGATGGGGCAATTTTCGATCATGAAGACAGGTCGGGGGGGGATGGATTCTTCGCGACTCCGACGGCGTAGTTCTTGGGGCGGTCGAGCTGGTTGGTCAGGAGCTATGAACCTAGAATTAGTCGAGGCTCTGACTATTTGGGAAGCTTTATCATGGATCCTGTCTGTTGGAAAGTCAAAGGTTATTGTGGAGTTGGATGCAAAAAATTTGATTCACATTGTTAAGATCAGAGGGAAGAGTTTTCTCAGTGCCTTGGGTCTTGTTATTTCTGACATTGTGTCTTTATCATCTAGTTTGTCTTTTGTTAATTTCGTCTTCGTGGGTAGAAGATGTAATCAGGTTGCTCATATTTTAGCTAGATCATCTGTTTCGATTGTTGGGGTTAGCGATTGGGTAGGTCATGTCTGTCCTACTATTATCCTTGAGTTTGTAGCTTCGGATTTAATTTCGTAATAAAGTAGCTACTTTTCCCCTCGAAAAAAAAATTGTCTGTTACTTCACATGACAATTCGATCAAGTCTGACCCTAAAAGTTGTTCATTCCGATAAATTGGCTTCAAGTTGGTGTTTGATTTTGTTGTTGTTGAGATTTAAATAATCAGTTTTATTTTTGTTCATAATTTTAGGAGACTCAATTTAATTTTCTAATCATGGTAATGATTCAAGTTGCACAAATGTTCTAGGTGTATTTCTATTTTTGTAATATGGATATGGTGAAGTTTTTGCGTCAACGAAAGGTAAAATAAAATCTTAAATTCATACCAATAAAAAATTATTAAAAAATAATCAAGAGATATTCCATACGACATCGTTTGGCCAAAGTTGTCACCAATTCAAGCCTCTCGCAACAATATCACTCGCCTGTTCTCTTTTCTCTCTCTCTCTATCGTCTTCTCAGATTCTCGTTAGATCCTCTGCAACTGTTCTGATCATCGACCATTAACTCTTTGGAGCTTCAAAAGGTAACTATTTTTACTGTATCAGCTTTTCAAATTTCTCAATTTCTAGTTCTTTTATATAGATTCATATTACCGATCTCCGTTCATGAGTTAATAGGGTTGTAGAGGTGACTAAGAACATATAATTAGGTTGGATTTGGACGTTTTGTGTGAATTTAGATCGACCCATTTCTGGTTTATGTGGAAATCTGTACAATGTTATGATCTTTCTTCAGTAAGAGGGATGTTTGGCAGAAAGGAAAATGTTGGTGGTAACCTAATTTATATTGACTATATGCATAATGAAACCCAATTGTTATTTGAAGCTGCTTTTGCAAATGATAGATTGTATTTTGTTTGTTGGCAGTTGTTGAGGGGAAAAAAAAAGTCCTTTTAGTGTTCTTTATTGGATATGAGCTCGGGTTTTGCGGGTATAGGTTTTATATAATTGGAAGTGCCATTGTTGCTTATGATTTGGTTGTTCCATTAGTGTTTGGATATCTTATTATGAATCTGTTGGTTTGGTAATCGGTTTTAGTACTCAAAATCAAGAAGTGGTGTGTTGTGGCTTACATGCTGCTTAATGCTACAGTCTATGGGTGAGGGACACGAGGCTGTGTAGGGATTTAGGTTTTGGTCCGTTAACAATGGAAGTTTGTTGGATTAAGTAACTTGATATCAGAATAGCCTGTTGAATATATACGGTTCCATTCAGTTATCTAAGGTATATAAATTGCTTAATATGCTACATGGTGCCTTCGCTACTGTACTTTGATATTTATTGCGAGTAAGAGGGTGAGGCGATGTGATGAAACTCTTACCATTTTTGTGATAATTATTACAATGCAGGTTCGCGCTGGCTGTACCTTGATTTTCAGGAACCCTGGTATGCAAGCAGTGAACCGGATATTATATCGTCATTGTGATTCCTTTCAAGCATCATGGTAAATCTCATGTTCTTGTTATATCCGCATGCATACAAAATATTATCATTTTGTGTGTACAGAAACTGAAATCTATATTTTGAATTGCATTTTTTGCTTTGTCCATGTTCATTTTTTTTCTGATTTATGTGTTGAAAAATTAGAAAGCTATGTACTTGCATCTTCAGACCATATAAGATTTTGCTTGAGCTCAGTTGAGATTTCCTTAAACGATGTATTCGTTGGTAAAACAATGCACAAGTCTTGTATCTCCATCTTGGACTTTATCAAGGTTTCTTCTGAAAAAACAAATAAGCCCTATTTGGTGAAATACTGAAATTCAATAGCATTAACAATATGAAGCTCGTGTCCACAATCACTAATCAACTACTGATTTTCACTCCCTTCTCCATAAAATTGTATAGAGCGTAGGTCCTCAATAGAAACTTTTGTTGTCAAGTTATTGATAAAGTTTTGACTGTTTCTCAGTTGAAGGTAAAGTCTAATTGCCATTAACTAATTGCCTAGCAAAACCCTTCAAGTTCACATTAAATGCACTCTTGAAATGGAATCATTGCTCCACCGCATGTTCAAATCTAAAGCTATTGTTATAATATGTGCTTTATTGAACACCGAAGTGAATTCATTAGATAATCATCTTGCATGTGCTGTATCATATAATCATTGTGTATTAGAATCTTGAAATGGGTGCAATGGCAATGCAGGACTCTAATGGTTTCATGGATGAGAAGAGTGAGAGCAGACTCTATGTCGGTAACCTCGATTTAAGAATAACAGAGTAAGTGGAATCTTCTGAAATTGGGTTTCATTGTTTCCTAGTACATACACTATTTGCCGCCTCGTAAAAAACTCCTCTTTTATCAGGGCTACGTTGATTAAAATGTTCTCCCCCTACGGAAAGATTGAATCTGAGGACTTCCTATGGCACACTCGTGGCCCAAAGCGTGGAGAGCCACGTGGCTTTGCTTTTATCCAGTACAGCACCAAAGAGGTAAATTTGCGTTATTTCAGGGAAAAAGTACCAAAATAGTTCTTGCACTACCAGGATCGAACCAAATTAGTCTCTCTACGATCTAAAACTGAACCAAAACGGTCGCTACCATTAGTTGATTGTCAATTGACCATAAAAAAAAATGAAAAATTGAAAAATAAACAAATTTTATTCTACTTATATTATGTTAACACGTAGCAATTAAACTTTTTATCTGTTTTGAAATACCACGTCAGCTTCCATGTAAGCTCTAACCAAGCCAGTCTTGATCTAACGACAGGGACCATTTTTGTTCAGTTTTTTGGATGATATATGACTAAACCGGTCCGTTTTAAATTACGTGGACTAATTTCGTTCACTCCTAACAGTAAATGGAAAATTTTGGCATCTATTTTTTTTTCCGTGATTTCAGTTTTATATAAGCAAACTTCTGATTTCCACAATTAAAGTGAGTATGCAGGAAGCGAAATTGGCCAAGGAGAAGATGCATGGAAGGTTAGCTTGTGGACGCCCTTTGGTTGTTCGACTCGCTAGTGAGAAGTTCTTGGCAGAAACATCAGAAAATTCTTCAAAGGCAATGAGGGAGGCGAACAAGACAAGTCTCAACAACAACACTTCAGGACATATGAATCGGAACACTAAAATAGCTGCAATAAAGAACAAACTGAAGGCCTTAGAGGAAGAGACCGGCTGTGCCAAGAAGCAAAAGCGAAGTGACTGATAGCTTTGCTTGCAACGGTACAATACCTGACCTCACATCTAAAAGACAATAGAGTAAGATAGATAAAAACAAAATTGTTAATCGAACCATCCCATATTGTACTTGATTTTAGGAGTCGTGTTGTGGGTTATTGATCACCTTTTCGGCACAATCCACAATTCTAACTACATGCAGAAGTTAATATAGTGCGAGTCTGATTCTCATGAACTGTATTGATTATCAAATGCGTTCAATCTACTTGTGAAATAGTCTGACTATTTTCTCTCTTGTTATGGAATAATTGTCTCTCATTCTGCTTTGAATTTAGGTAGCTTTGGGATCAAAGAATTTGGAATAGGAATGAGAATGAGATTTCTATGCTAGAGCTATTCTCTTGACCAAAAAAATATAATTCAAACATGAACAGTGAGAATATCTTTCTCTTTTTTAATCTTGATTCTCATTCCCGAACAAAATTCTAGCCCAAACGCTACGTAATTATACTTTAGGACATAACTATTCAAGATTTCGTGGCTTGTTTCATATAGAGTTGTCAATTCGTGCAAGCATGTTGGTGTCATGTTGGAGGTTGAATGTGCGTTGCACGACCCAACACGACACGTTTAGTAATCGTGTTGAACACGAACTGTTTATGAACACAGAAAACGAATGTGACACATAACACGGCAACTAAACGAGCCATGTTGACTCGTCACGATTGAGACAAATACAACCCAACACATTTGACATGCTAGAACCAACACGTTTAGGAGTTTGTACGGGACTAATTTAGAGTTTCCTAGTTCTGGTATTTCCTTTTCTTGTAACTGTATCTTTGTTTAAATTAAGTGCTCTAGTGCTCAATAATACATAAGAGTCAGTCTCTACTTCTTTAATAGTATGATTAGAGAGAAGACTCTAACTTCTTTACAAGACCATAACTTCTGTACCTCATTACAAGCTTTATTTGAGTTTCATGGATTCAGAATCTGGATACACAGAACACAAGGCTCACTTTTTAGATCATTGCATTTTGTGTTTGTTGCTGAGATCATGATTAAAGTGACCAATTTGACTGAAAACTTGAAAAAAAAAAAAAGTTATGTGGGTCAATGCTTTAAATCACTTCATACCAGAAATCGCATGATTAATTGATTAGGTACATACAAAAGGCTTATGAGATTGAATCATTCCTTTGGATTTGATTAATTCTCTGGTCATTTAAAGGATCTTTAATGCTTCCCACTTGAATATTGTTGGTATGGTTTCATGTATACTTTTGAGTTTTGAGCTGATGTTGAGATTGGTATGATCGTGTCAAAACAAAAGGTGAGTTCATGCAAACTGACATTTTGCAAGTTATTGTAGGGTAGAGACTAGAGATAACAATTCGAGTTTTTGTGGTTTGGGTTGATACGTACACAACACAAATACAATCAAGCTAAGTCCAAACCCGCTTCAATTCGTGTTATGCTCGAGTTGAATTAGAGCTTGTAATTTGGATCCGAATTGCGGGCATTCGTAGTTTGGTATGAATAAACATAAATTCTATCTGATCGATTTTCGGGTCGGATGAGATTGTATCTATCCTACAAAAATATGGTGTGGACCCGACCGGACAAATCCATACAATAATATGAAATCTGATCCGAACCCAATTCAGATTTGATTCATATTACTCTATCAATCTGATCTCAAACAAATTCGATATGTCACCTCTAAGTTGAGTATCATAGATTTAAATTCGTGACTCTCAAAACCCATCTGCAAATTTACGGATACAAATCGCATAAACTAGACTCGTTCAATTCTTGAATTAAATAAACTTTAAAACTCAAAACTTATATCTTTAGGTCAAGTTTGAATTATATGTCTTTCAGCCCGAACTCAATCCAAAACTTGAATTGTCTATTCTAACCCTATGATATGGTGAAGCAAGGCAACGTCATTGCTGATCTCATGTGTAGTTTTTGGTCTACAAAATAAGTCAGCAATACTCAATTGTTTCACATAGATTGTTTCTCTTCCTCAGCCCCACACACTCAAAATTCAGACGTAAACAAGTCCCTTTTTTTAACGTGTTTTCAGCTTCAAAATTATTTTATGAAAAGACAATTACAAAATAAAAATATATGGTATTATATATGTGGAGCTATTTTTTTTTTGTCTAATTATTTTTAAATGTAAGAATACAAATTTTGACGTATATTGTCAACTAGTCGAACATTACGTGCAAGTTTCTGAAATATTTGTAAAAAGTAAAAAGACAAGAAGGAGATACAAATCATAGAAACTAGTTTATGCAACACAAATAGGTGCATACAGTTAATAGTTAGGTACCAACCCTAAAATGAAGCCTCATAGACCATTGAGTAGAAAAAAGAGATGGTGTGGTGTGTGGTTTTAAAACAAGTGCAAATGAACTGACATACGGGTCAACGGTTTTTTACATTTCAATTAGAGTTGACAATTTGCGTCCTAACGCGACATACAACATAAAATTAGTGTATTTAGATTAACACATTTTGTATTTGGGTATTGTTCTTGCTGGACTTTCAAATCACGTATGCACGATTAATTAGTCGTATTGTAAAACACACACACTTAGTGATATAATTATAAATTAATCATAATAACATGTCAAATGTGTAGGGTTGTGTCGTGTCAAACGTGTTGGATAGTTTTGTCCCAAAGATGTTGATTCTATCATGTGAAATGCATTAGATCGTGTTCGTATCAATCATGTCGGGTCAACAAAATTCATTTAGTTCTCGTGTTAAACATGCCTTGTTCAATTGTTCAACATGATTACTATAACTATTGTGCTCGTGTTGAGATGTGCAACACGTACATAATTTAATTCTCACTCAATAATGGACCGCATGTTACGTCCCATTTTGCAAGTAAAACAAACTCTGAGCCACAATCGACCAAACGTGTTTGCGCTCAAATATGACAGGCCAGGATAAAAACATGTATGCAAGCTTTTTGTTGGCCAGAACCCAAAATTCTTGGTCGGATCAGCTAGAGCTGACAATATGAATTTGAATGTATAAACATTTGAAATTTAGTCTAACATAAATTCAATATGATCCGAACTGATTAATACTTGAGTTTAATCAAACCAAACAGACACACACATTTTACACTATAATTATAAATCCGATCTAAACACATCTAATTCAAAATCCGAATAGTCACGGTATAAGATGATTGATGGTCCGCTCGGGCCTATTTGACACATTGCGACCATTTATTGTAAGTTGTAAGTCATCAATGACGTAGAGGATCTATGTTTGTATTCAGACAGCAACTAAACAGTCCATTCCACTCTTCATTGTTGGGCCCATTTTCTTTCACCATGAAAATAGTGTCTCAACGCGTCATTTTATTTAAAAGGTAATAAAAAAATGTTAGAATTATATATTCATAATATATTTCATTAAAATAAAGTAATAAAAAATAAAATAAAATCGGATAATGCCCATACCAAATCAGTCCGGTTATATGGATCGGCCCAAATTTGAATTATTCTAATACTAACTAATTTATTGCAGAAATATTATTGAAAATATATATTTAACTAATTTTTTGGAAAAGTAAAATGAACATTTATTTTCAGATAAAAAAAGCAATTATTTTGGGCTGAGAGAATACTAAACCAATCCTAGGCTATAGAACAATATGAAAGAAACATCTTACATGCATCACATGATAAAGGTCAAAGCTCTTTATGGGTGTTCACAAATCCACACACAATAATGCAAAAATCTCAGTCGGTAGAATGAATTCACATGTGCTATTGCACTACACAACACATACATTGTACACTCTTGTCTTTTGGCACCTATATAACCACTTTTCATATGCAACTCTCACAACCCTCAAGAACACCTCAAAACCAACAAAAAAAGGACCCAAGAAGAAGAAGAGAAAGAGGAGGAGATGGGTGCAAGATTCATGAGAATTGGCATCAAGCTTTTGGCCACAATTGTGCTTCTTGGCCACATGATGATGTGGATTATGATGCCAACAAGAACATTTCTTCAAGATTGGCTCAATGCCATTCATGCTGTTATCAGCCCCACCTTCTTTGGCAAGCTTGGTTTGTACTCTCATTTCTAAACAAACTTGTTTTTTCGGTTTTTCTTAGGAAAACGTACAGTCTCTATCCAAAAACAGAATAGCAAGAGTCTCGTGCAGTAAACTGTTCATCATGTTGTTTTTTCTCTTGTTTCATCTTCCTCAGGAGCCAACACTCTCATCTACACATTCCCAATCATGTTCATTGCCACTTTGGGTTGTGTTTACTTGCATCTTGGAAGCAAAACTCAAGAGAACAACTCTAAAAGGTATTTACCACTATAGATTTGATTAGACTCGTGCACTATTGTCGACTAGAGCAGACAAAAAATGAAAGTATATTTATGGGAACACTTTTTGTTGACCTGGACTCACAATATTGGGCAAGGTCACGGCCCATTTTGCAAGCAAAATAGGTCACAGGTTGGAATACGGGCCAAACCTGCCTGAATTCGAGCTTAGACAGACTTGGTAAAAACGCCCTCATGTAAAATGATTTCTTGATCAGTGATGACCTGCAAGTCGTAAGCCCATTTGCCAACTCCTACTTATGACCAATATTTTTTACTGGGGAGGCATATTTCTTGAAGTAAAATAGTTTCTTGCTGGTCCGAACCGAGTATTATCAGGTCGGACCGTTGACCCATTTGTCAGCTCTACTTGTAACCCGTCTTTTTACATGTTTCTTGTAACCATCCTAGCAGTGCACGCAAGACTTGGCGCCTCGATTCTTGGAAACGGCCCGCGCTGGTGAAAGGACCTCTGGGGATTGTTTCATGGATAGAGCTCTCACTCCTATCAATGTTTGTGGTGCTATTGGTATGGTTTTTCTACTCTTTCCACAAGACTTTCTCTGCAAATGAAGCTCAAGATGCTGCAAGAAAAGGACTGCCATTGTAAGAAAATGCCCATTTTCTATAAGATTCCAAAAACCATCAAATCCAATGAAAATGAAGCTAACAATGTAATGATTTTTGCAGGTGGAAAGTTACTATCACCAACACTGGTTTTGTGTTTGGGCTGGTGGGTCATGTTTGCCTCTCATTCCTCTTCTTCCCTGTAAGCAGAGGCTCTTCAGTTTTGCACCTGTTTGGCCTGACCTCAGAGTCAAGCATCAAGTACCATATATGGCTTGGTCACATGGCTATGGTGGTTTTGAGTGCTCATGGCTTGCTCAGCATTGCAGGATGGGCATTCACTAATACAATCTCAGAGGTAACACAAATGGAAGCAATTAAAATCACAAAATCAAGGGCTTAAGTGCCCAAATTTAAGTTACGAGGACAATGGAAATGGTGCAGACTAATTGTGAAAATGTCTAAAACATTTTCTTTTTCACTGCTTATTAAAGTTCATGTACTGTTGGTGACATCTCTTTCTGTTTCACTTCTATCGCCTTCTGTTTTCTCCGGAAAAAATCAAGTTCTTGATCATGTTTCTTGTTTCTTGATCTTGAAGATGTTCAAATGGGACACAATTCACATCTCAAATCTAGCTGGAGAGATCTCATTGTTTGCTGGACTAGTGATGTGGGTCACAAGCTTGCCTTGGATAAGAAGAAACCTTTTCGAGCTCTTCTTCTACACTCACTACCTCTACATTGTCTTCATGGTTTTCTACATCTTCCATGTGGGCTTCCCCTATGCTTGCATCACCATAGCCGGATTCTTCCTCTTCGTCATAGATCGTTACCTTCGATTCTTGCAATCGCAACAGAAGATTCAGCTCGTCTCAGCTCGGATCCTATCTTGTAATGTCTTTGAGCTCAACTTCTCCAAGAGCTCAAGATTGAGCTACAACCCAACAAGCATATTGTTCATCAATGCCCCAACCATTTCCAAGCTCCAATGGCATCCATTTACCATTAGCTCAAGTAGCAATTTGGATCATGAGGTTGTGAGTGTTGTGATCAAAAGCGAGGGAAATTGGACCAACAAGTTGTATAAGAAGATATCGGCATCTTTGCCTTTGGACCGCCTCGAGGTCTCCCTCGAAGGACCTTATGGCCCTTCTTCTACCGATTTTCTAAGGTACGTTATGGGTTTTCTGATAAGACTGCGTACATATATGACTTTAGAATAGGCATTTTATTTTTATTTTTGTTGAAAAAATATTCTTTTTATACTGTTGTTGGAGGCAAGTTACTCATGTTTTAACAAAAAATTCACTCTGTTAAGGCATAGAATCTTCGTAGAAATGTAAAATCGCTCTATTTAGGGTTCACAAATTTAATAGCCTCGTGCATTGACTCGCCTTTTAGTAACATGTTTTGCGCGTCTTGACAAAGATGACACTATTTTTTCAGGCACAAAATGCTGGTCATGGTGAGTGGAGGAAGTGGCATAACTCCCTACATTTCCATCATTAGAGAGCTTCTCTTCCTAGCCAACAAAACCAATACCAAGCCTCCTCGAATCCTCCTCGTGTCCGCGTTCAAGAAGTCTCGGGATCTCGCAATGCTAGACCTCATCATTCCCGGATCCCGAGCAGCCTCATCCTCCTTCGATCTCTCTACCCTCGAGCTTCAAATCGAAGCCTACGTGACCCGGGAGAAAGAGCCTATATCGGAGGACCAAAAACTTGTCCAAACCCTAAACTTCAAACCAAATTCCTCAGACTCACCACTCTCACCAGTTCTTGGCCCTAACAACTGGCTATGGCTTGGAGTGATCATTGCCTCATCTTTCGTCTCTTTTCTCGTGCTCGTCGGAGTCTTGACTCAATTCTACATATACCCAATTGACCATAACACTGACGAGAACTTCAACAACACTTCAAGATCTGCATTTTACACGTTGTTCATGTGTGTCTCCATAGTCTTGTCCTCAAGTGCAGCTTTCTTGTGGAACAAGAAACAGAATTCAAAGGAAATGAGCACTTCTTGGTCCTGTAGTGGTAGTGAGAAAGAGCTAGAAAGCTTCCCTCACCAGTCTTTAGCTGAATCAACCAATGTGCACTATGGTGCAAGGCCTAATTTGAAAAGTAAGACACTTGAGTTCTTGGAACTTTTGTTTTCGGACCAGAAATATAGGTTAATGTTTTGTTAACAATGTGTTCGGTTTTGTGTCACAGGAATTCTGCTAGATATCGAAGAATCAAGCGTTGGCGTTTTCGCTAGCGGTCCAAAGACGTTGAGGCAAGAAGTGGCAAAAGTTTGTGCTTCGGGTGTAGCTGATAACTTGCATTTCGAGTCAATAAGCTTCAGCTGGTGATCTTAATGTTACGGCCTGAAAGAACGTGTAGCAAGAAATTTCCTTGAAAGGTGAAAATATGGAGCAGAGGTTTCGAGGCGTAACATTAAGGAATATTTGTGTCTTTTCATGTATTTTCGTATAGATTAACATGTAGATTTAGTGTAGATTGAGATTATAATGTAGCTAGAAGCCTAGAATGATCCTTCCACTCTATACTTAATATTTTTTTAATCTAGATATAATTTATCAATTTATACGAGGTAATTAGTATTTGAATGACTTGACATTGGATTGATCCTTCCACTCTCTGTCTCTCTATAATATGGGATATACCAAACTATACAACCCATAAAGTTAACGCGCGTGTGTATATATATATATATATGTGTGTGCGCGCGCAAATCCGACAATGCATGCTGAGTTTGAAGAAAGAGCTTCCGGGTTCAGTCTCTACTAAACACACCTACGAAGAGGGGTGAAGAGAAGTCGTAATTGAGCGTAAACTCCGAGCAAAAGTAGTATCAAACTGTAAAACAGGTAAGAATTACTTGCGGTTTATACCTAATCAAAGTTGACTAGTTGAGTCAAAGCAAAATTTGAAACATTTGTCACACACTATCATTTTTTTCCACACAATAATAGAGAAGACATGGGAACCATATTTCCCAAATCCATGACAAGATTATTTTGTGACAACACTTTCATTGAAAAATAAGGTTAATTTTTTCACATTCACACATAAACATGCACATGACATGGACATTTTTGTCAACATTCTCATGCAAAGCAAAAGGATAGGCACTACTCGTCAAGCTTTGCGACTTCAACTTTTGAATTCTCTGTCTTTTAGCTTAGCATAAAAAAACAGCACTGCACCACCAAAACCAGAACCACAAGAACCAGAAACATATTTTTGAAACAAACAGTAGTGCAACAGACAGAGAAACATAGGAGAGATGGGTTTAGGATTGATGAAACAATGTTATAATTCTGGTTCTTGGGATGGAACGAGATTGATTCGATTCGTGACGAAACTGTTGGCAATATCAGTGATTGTTGGACATGTTTTGCTGTGGTTTTTGATGCCAACAAGAAGGTTTTTGGATGTTTGGTTCATCAAGATCCAATCCAAGATTAAACCAACCTACTTTGGCAAATTGGGTTTGTACTTTTTTTTGCTCTAAACCTTCAATCTTGTTTAGTGATTAAGTTTTTTTTTTTTTTTCGAGTTTTGATATATATATATGGTTTGTGGATAATGTTTCTGCATATCTGAACCGCAAATTTTGGCATCAAAATTTAATTTTTTTTCTTTTCTTTTCATAGTTCTTTTAACTTTCATGATGGTTTCATGTTATAAGTAGTATTATGTTTTTTACAAATTTATGTCCGGGTATGCTTCAAAAAGCTAATTATACATGAATTACAAATAGAATTTTAAAAATGAAAATAGTTAGTATGTATTGAATTTTGTTAATACATATATTACAGATATAAAAGATAATGTACACTAGTACATAATTTCTCTCAAAAAAGAAATCAAGACACTAATTTAGAGGATTCAAATTTCGACTTCAACCATTGAAAATTTCTTAAAAATTGACCGTCCAAGAATGCCTACACATTTATTTATTATTATTTTCTGATGCAGGAGCATACATTGTGATATACACTTTTCCTGTTATGTTCATTGCTACTTTGGGCTGTTTATACTTGCAACTTGGAAACAAAAATCCTAATAGAAACGCGAAAAGGTACCACAATAGTTTGGTATATACAAATACTTATCGAATTGACAATTTTTATTCGAATTATTGACTGTTTTATGTTTTATAATTTAGCAAAAAGAGTTCGTGGTTTGATTCTTGGAAACGGCCCGCGCTAGTGAAGGGCCTTCTGGGGATTGTTTCTTGGATAGAGCTTGCATTTTTTGGCATGTTTGTTGCACTCTTGGTCTGGTTTTTCTACTCCTACATGGACTATTATTCGGCATCCATAGCTAAATATGCTGCACAAGAAGGATTCAAAGTGTAAGAATTCACTTTTTCATGTCGATTTTGATAAACTCGAGAGTTAAATCTATTAAAATTTCTTATAGTTTTTTTTTCATAAAAAAATGTTATATTTTCTTCGTCTCGAAACAAGTGTTAATTTTATTTAGATGGTTTTGGGCTTTTGGCAGGTGGCAAGAGAAGAGTTATTTTATAAGTTATGTGCTTGGACTTGTTGGAAATGTGAGTCTAGCATTTCTCTTCTTTCCAGTCACTAGAGGGTCTTCAATTATGCTGCTTTTTGGGCTAACCTCAGAATCAAGCATCAAGTATCATATTTGGATTGGTCACATTACCATGATCCTAGTATCTGCTCATGGATTCTTGTACATTTTCTCCTGGGCAATCACTGACAAATTGTCCGAGGTAACATCTAAATTGTCAGCTCTAGTGTCAACTTTTTCTTTGGAGTTTTGCTTGATTCGTTCTCAACACATCGATCGGTCCTAAACATGTAGATGCTCAAGTGGGACACAATTTGGATCTCCAACATCGCCGGAGAGATCTCACTTCTCGCCGGCCTAGCCATGTGGGGAACGTGCCTACCCAGCGTAAGGCGCAAGCTTTTCGAGCTCTTCTTCTACACTCACTACCTCTACATCATCTTCATGATATTCTACCTCTTCCATGTCGGTTTCCCCTATCTTTGCACTAGCATTGGAGGATTCTACCTCTTTGTTATCGACCGTTTTCTTCGATTCTTGCAATCACAACAAAAGATTCAGCTCATCTCAGCTCGGATCCTATCTTGTAATGTAGTTGAGCTCAACTTCTCCAAGAGCTCAAGATTGAGGTACAACCCAACAAGTATATTGTTCATCAATGTGCCTACCCTTTCCAAGCTCCAATGGCACCCATTTACCATTAGTTCAAGTAGCAATTTGGATCCTGAGGTGGTGAGTGTTGTTGTCAAGAGTGAGGGGAGTTGGTCAGAGAAGTTTTGTCAGAAGTTGTCGGTGTGTTCGCCTTTGGATCGCCTCGAGATTGCCCTTGAAGGACCATATGGGCCGCGAGCAACTGATTACTTAAGGTGCGTTTAAGTATCTTTTCTATATTAAATGAGTATCAGTCAACTTATATAAGTTTATTGAGTTGGAGTATAGACTTACATAATTTTAAATCAAATTTGACCGTTAAAGAATTATAATGGGTCACGTGACTTGAAAGTGAGAAAAGAGAGTGAATATTTTAGTCGACTTTAATGAATTACAAATATGGTGTAGTTAGTTGTTACGAAGTGAAACATGAGAGATACTAATTTGTTTTTAGTGTATAACATAGCGTATATATTTGTAATTACCCGTAATTCGGATGTGTCGTGCAGGCAAGACATGTTAGTGATGGTGAGCGGAGGAAGTGGCATAACTTCCTTCATCTCCATCCTCCGCGAGCTTCTCTTCGTCTCCTCCGCGCAAAACACCAAAACTCCCAAAATTCTCCTCATTTGCGCGTTCAAGAACTCGCAAGATCTCGCCATTCTAAACCTCATCCTCCCCGATCCAGCTTCTGGCCCCGCCTCCTTCGACGCCTCTCACTTGAATCTTCGAATCGAAGCCTATGTGACAAGACAAAACAACCCAATACCACATGACCAAGAGCACATCAAAACCATAGTGTTCAAACCAAATGCACTAGATTCACCTCTTGCACCAATTTTAGGCCCCAACTCATGGCTATACCTCGGGGGCGTAATCGTCTTTTCCTTCGTTGTTTTTCTTCTCCTTGTTGGTGTCTTGACACAATTCTACATATACCCAATCGACCACAACACTGATGAGATCTTCAATAACACTTCAAGATCAGGGTTTTATATGTTGTTCATGTGTGTTTCTATTGGATTGGCCTCAAGTGGAGCTTTCTTGTGGAACAAGAAACAAAATTTGAAAGAAATGAAATTGATGAAGCCAAGATCAGAGTTTTGTGATGGTGATAGAGAGATGGGAAGCTTTCCTCATCAGTCTTTAGCTCAAGCAATCAATGTGAACTATGGGACAAGACCTAACTTGAAGAGTAAGTTACCTAATTATCGTTCGGAGTAAATTATAAACAATGATTTCTAATAATTTTTGTCAATTTTTTTTTTCTATATCAGGAATATTGTTAGAGATTGAAGAATCAAGTGTTCAAGTTCTTGCAAGTGGTCCAAGAAAATTGAGGCAAGATGTAGCAAAAATTTGCTCATCTGGTTTGGCTGATAATTTGCATTTTGAATCTATAAGCTTTAGCTGGTGAATATTATGTAATTTCAAGTTAATTAAATTGTTTATAATTAGATGTTCAATAAAACACTGAAATAAATAAAAATAAAAAATTCAAGAACAAGACATCAATGAAGCTTGACTATTTGTTCACTTTAGAGGCTGTTGGGTAAAGCTACATTCTCTTTGAAGTCATCTAAACTTCATTTATAAAGCTCCTTGAAGTCGGTAGTTAGTTTGGCAAAAAAAGAACAACAATTTCCGCCCGAATCAAATTTTGCCAACTTGAAGTAGATGTTTTGAAAAGTCAGTTATGTGTTCTTGCGGCCAAGAAGGAGCTGTTGTGACTTGAGAGACTTTTTTTCTTTTAATAAAACAGGTATAGCCCCAAGCTACAATTGTTGTTTCTACCTTCCAAGAACCAATTGTCATCTTCTATCTTCCAATATTAACTCAACATTAATGACTATTAGGTTTATCTTCTACAAAATTAAGCGACATTTGTGATGTTGTATTTTACAATTACATCTTCACATTTTGTTTTTGAAAAAATTTCCTTCATAATCCTGCTACTTCCGGCAAGAGTATACCTGCAGCATTGTTAATTACAAAAGGTTAGACTATATTGTTTCTACAATTTAATTAGTTTGTGTTTTGTAAAATGAGAGTTTGAATTATAAGGTACTTTTGCTGATAAAAATAAATAAATCAATGTGTTGTTATCTTATGTTAAAAAAGTTTATTATGTGTTTAAAAGATTTCAATTCATTATGTGAAGCTTTGATGTCGTTAATGGTTGCAGTAGTGGTCAGGTTGACCATAATTTCACTGATTTTACTTGGATGCTATTTTTTATTTGCAAGAAATAATGAAATATGAAATGCTTGATATTATTAATTAATTTTTTTGGCCATAGATTGAGAAAGGCGATAATAATCCTCCTTATTATCCCGATATGGAAAATATTAACTGTACCCTACCCCTCCTTCACCAAATTATTGGAGTCCTCCCACAAATAATTAAGGGCAATTTCAGTTTACTCTACCCTAGGTTTTATGCCTTATATTAACTGATTCAAACTATGTGGAAGAAAAACGGGAACAAATAAAAAAATACATACACAAAACAACACAATGGTCCATTTTATATTCTTTGTGACCTTTTTTTTTCTTGGTTCCAAAACAATAAAAATTGAATAAAACAAAAGTGAAATGTTAAAATTATTTCCCAATAACATAGTAAATACAGAAGTAGAGGCGTAGAGCATAGCTTGACTGATGCTTTAAATCATATGATTTGATATTTATGGTTAGACATTAGCATATTAGAGAGTTAGACTCACAAGTCTCTAAGTATTTTCTCAACTAATAGTATCTAAATAAAAGGATAAATTATGTATTAGCTACTGAATTATGCTTTTAAATAAGCATTAAAATAAGTTATTGCACATTTTAACTATTGCTAATTAGGAAATTTAAGCTCACTAAAATCCATACTAAGACTCTCAGCTGACAAAAATATCTGTGAAACTGAGGTCAACACTTCAATTTTGCTGTCTAAATCAGCATAACTATCCCATAAACAAGACATTAAGCTATATAAAATACATAAATATTTCTTCTCAAACTCCAAGACCTTTCTTTTGGTTCATCTTCAACTTATTGAGCTCCACATGTTTTGTAATATCTATATAAGCACCTAGGCAACATCAACAACAATACTCAGAACAAGAAGTGCAAGAAACAAAAAGAGATGGGTTTGGGATCAACAGCACAATCTGCAATGAAGCTTTTAGCAACAATGGTGTTTCTTGGGCTGATCATGATGTGGATCATCATGCCAACCAAAACATTTTTGGAAGATTGGCAACCCAAAATCCATGCCAGGATCAATCCAACCTTCTTCGGGAAATTGGGTTCGTATCGTATACTTTCTTCTGAACTAGGTTGAACTTAGCTTTTGGTTTGGAGTCAAGTTTAACATAGTATTAGAATCATCTACTTTTAGCTCTCAACTTAGTCCATCTATTCACATGTAGAGTTTGTTCTCTCTTGTCTAGTCTGCACGTGAGGGGTTGTTAAAGAATTCACAACGAAAGATTATGAAGACAATCGCCACTTGAATAACTAGTTTTTCAGTGACGACCGGCTTCACATTCTTTCGACGTGGGATTTCTTAACACTGTCGTTTACATGCAGATTGGACAAGAGAGAATAGATCTTGCACGTAAACAGGTGGACACAAGTCGAGAAATAAGACAGATGGATGACTAGACTCAAACAAAACCAGTCTTAATATTATGTTAAACTTGTACTATTGTGTTGTATTTGTGTTGGATGCGTAAAAATGGGTGTGACGATTCAACGAATATTTATGGAATTTTGTTTCATATGTTACAGGAGTGAACATTGTGCTCTACACCTTCCCAACTATGTTCATTGCCACCATAGGGTGCTTGTACTTGCATATGCAAAAGAAAAATTATGAGCATAGCACAAAAAGGTACTTATTACATATAGTTTACAATTACGTATAATTGATTATGGAATTAGTCTTATATTCTTATTTATTTGACTTATAAACATCATAATTATAGTTCTATACCTTTCAAAATTTTACAAATTGTAGACCAAAATTTTGATATCTTATGAATTCACCTCTTTTTCTTCGGTTTGCTATTGTTGGATGTAAATTGCTCGTGCTAGAGCAAAAGTTTACGCTAAAATATGATCTTTTTGAAGTTTTCGACGTCAGATTCTTAATAAAGTGTCTATAGAATTATATATTTGAATCCGAAAAAAATGACAGCCCGAGTAGTGCATAACAATTTTTATTATCCGTGGATATATTTCTTCGAGTTCATCATAGTTTCTTGAAATTAAACTGCAGTGCACACAAGTCTTCGCGCCTTTCTTCGTGGAAAAGGCCAGTGCTCTTGAAAGGTCCTCTGGGGATAGTTTCATGGATAGAGCTATCATTTCTTGCCATGTTTCTTGCAATGCTGGTTTGGTACTTCTACGCCTTTTACCGGTTTTTCTCCACAAATTTGGCCAAATCAACAGTTTTTCCAGAGTAAGAATCAACACATTTTGATACCCTTTTGAGGATTTGTGACAAAAATCAATGAATCTAGTCAATCTAACCAAGTTGGTGTATGGTTCTTGTAGGTGGGAGGTTAGGTTCAACAATGTGGGTCTAGTCTTGGGACTTTCAGGAAATGTGTGCTTGTCTTTGCTCTTCTTTCCTGTGAGTAGAGGCTCCTCAGTTTTGCAGCTTTTTGGGCTCAAATCAGAGTCTTGCATCAAGTACCACATTTGGCTTGGTCACATCACAATGATGCTTTTCACTGCTCATGGTTTGTGTTACATTGTCATGTGGACAATAACACACAAAATGTCTGAGGTAATAAATGATAGCGTTTGGGTTAAAAAAAAATTTGGAATCAGAACGAGAATTCTCATTCTTGAACGAAAGTTAATTGAGTTGTGTTCGTGTTGAATTGCAGATGATCAAGTGGGACACGATCCTGATATCGAATGTGGCCGGAGAGATAGCTTTACTCGCCGGGTTAGCCATGTGGGTGACCTCATTGCCAAGCATTAGGCGAAAGGTTTTCGAGCTCTTCTTCTACACTCACAACCTCTACATGATCTTCATGGTGTTCTACATCTTCCATGTCGGGTTTTCCTTCGCTTCCATGATCATAGCCGGGTTCTACCTCTTCCTGATAGATCGTTACCTTCGATTCTTGCAATCCCAACAAAGGGTTCGTGTGGTTTCAGCCCGAATCCTAGCTTGCCAAGCTATAGAGCTCAACTTTTCCAAGAGTCCAAGACTAAGCTACAATCCAACAAGCATATTGTTCATCAATGTCCCCACCATTTCCAAGATCCAATGGCATCCTTTTAGCATCACCTCGAGTACTAACTCGGATCCCAAAGAAATGAGCATTGTGATCAAAGCTGAAGGGAAATGGACGCAAGAGTTGTATAAGAAACTATTGGCAGAAGCTGTGAATCCTCGCCTCGAGGTCTCTCTGGAAGGGCCCTACGGCCCTTCCAGTGCTAATGAATTGCTAGGGCACGATGTCCTAGTGATGGTGAGTGGAGGGAGCGGCGTCACTCCCTTCATTTCCATCATTCGCGAGCTTCTTTTTGGAAATTCTGAACTAAACTCCCACAAAAAGACCCCGAGGAAGCTTCTCCTCGTGTGCGCATTCAAGAAGTCCCGGGATCTCACAATGCTTGACCTAATCCTCCCAGCTTTAGGCTCCCGTGCCTCCTTAAACCTCTCTAGGATCCAAATCCAAATCGAGGCCTACGTGACAGGAGAGAACGAGCCAGCATCAGAAGACAACAACATCACCAATGAGAGTATCAGAAACATAAGTTTCAAGCCAAATCCACAAGACTCGCCATTTTCACCAATTTTAGGACCAAACACTTGGCTTTACCTTGGTGGCATAATCATCTCCTCCTTTGTCATGTTCCTTGTCCTTGTTGGTGTCTTGACACAATTCTACATATACCCAATTGACCACAACACTGACAAGATCTTCTCCAACACCTCAAGATCAGCACTCTACATGTTGTTCATGTGTGTCTCCATAGCCTCAACCTCAAGTGCAGCTTTCTTGTGGAACAAGAAACAGAACAGCACAAAGGAAATGGAGCAGATTCAATACATGGTTTCTCCGGCGCCGCCATCGCCATTGCAATGTGACAGAGAACTGGAGAGCCTGCCACTCCAATCTCTCTCTGACATCACCAATGTCAGCTATGGAAAGAGACCTAACTTGAAGAGTAAGTAACTTGTTTTCTTGCTTTCGTGTTCGAAATTTATCAGAATCTTTTTCGAATATGTGAATTGAATTGTGGGTTTTTTGTGATCTCAGAAATGCTGTTGGAGATCGAAGAGCAAAGTGTTGGAGTTCTTGCTAGTGGCCCAAGAAAGCTGAGGCAAGAAATGGCTAAAATATGCTCATCTGGTTTGGCAGAGAACTTGCATTTTGAGTCTATCAGCTTTAGCTGGTGAGCTGAGGAAGAGACAAGAAGGATTGTTTTTGGTTATTTTATTCATAGAATTAGCAGAAAAGACTCCAATGGGAATTTTTGTTCCCCTCCTTTGCATGTTTTGTTCGCCATTTTTTCGTAGACTCGTAATATTTAGAACCTTTCGAGGAAAATTATACTGGCCGGTTAGATCTTTTTGCAACTCTTCGATTATTTTTTTATATAAAAAAAGTGTGGTTTATCAGTGACTCAGTTAATGGCAGCTATAGAGGTGAGTAATGACATTTTTGCCTTTTAGTTCACTTCAAATTTCAACAAGTACAAGTGAATCTCTCTCCCTTTCTGTGGAGATCTTATGTCCATAGGCAAGCTAGCAAGTGGTAAACAAGAGTTGAAATTGTAGGCAATGCTGAGGTTGAGACTAGGAAATTTCATATATGACCAAGTGGGCTCCACATTCTTAAGCATATTTAGAAGGAAATTTCACCCATACCAAGGGTTCGAATTTAGAATTGGCAATTTGAGTTTTGGGTCGATTTCTTTATATTCAAATTGAAAAGACATGATTTTAACCCGATTATAAGAGGTAACACAAAACTTTACCTAAAACTGGTGTGTTAGAACATTTTGTAATAATGGCGCGTTCAGCCTCCAAAACGTGTTTAGTAATCGGCATGTTCGCGTTTGGCCCTCAAAACAAGCACGTACAATTAATTAGTCCCACTTAAAGTTAGATTTACATTCCTGTCATGTCATTACAGCTCATATAGTTACCGTGTTAAATGTGCCGTGTTCAAGTTTTACCACAAAAAATAAGCGAGTTTACTCAAACTCGCAAAATTGAGAATCGAGTTTCAGATACCCACGAGTTCGAGCCTAAATTACTAGCTCTACAACAAAAAATTGGTGGCTCATGCACAAGATGTGAGCTCTCCACAAGCTGCAAAAAGACAGCAGAACCAGAGAGCATGGTTTTGGCCTCTCTTTTCTCTCACACAAATGCAATGTAAAGAGAAACCCACAGGCCATGACTGAGTGACAACAAAACACAAAGACAACATGAGCAATTCTGCAATGGCATGAAGAGCATATTTCAATTTTACTGATCATCATAATTTTAAGGCCTCACATGAAGAGGCTACAATAACCAGAAGCTGCAAAGAGAAAGAAAATGGAAACCAAACTGCAAAATGAGGGCCAAAACCTAACCTACTTTCTTTAGAAATTGAAAAGGAAAATCTTGCCAAGGAGATCAGGATTTTGCTAAAACTAAAATTCCACAAAAACCAACAGCAAGAAGAAATTTGCAGAATTGAGATGCTTTCCGCTACCCAAAAATAGTAAAGAAGAAAAAGAAAGAACCAAGCATGATGCAACAGGTCAAAAAATCTCCTATCTACTGGCAAATTAATCCCCCAACATTCTACAGAAGTTGCCAAAACTAAGCACAAAAGTTGTTATTCAAGATAGTTATGCTGCTTCTTCTAGCACTCCAACAGAATTGGGGTTTGTATTATTCACCTTGTTGTCTTGGTTGAATCTCGGTTGTTGTTGATCTTGATTCAATCTCGGTTGTTGCAGCTGTTGTTGATCTTTCTCCTCACTCCCTCTCCTAGCTACAACATCCCGAGGTCTTCTGTCACTACTCCTATTGCAGTCCTCGTAATTGTTTGTGTTCTTCGCCACGAAACAATCTTCCGAGTCGTACCTGAATCGCCGCTCAGCACCATCCGAATCATACCGCCTCATTCGATGGACCACCTCATATCTTTCTCCGTTCTTCCTCCTATCATCCTCCTCGTACTTACGTCCCCTCCCAGCGCCAGCCATCTCAGTGTATCTCCCGGGATGTATCATAGGTCTGAAGTAATCATCCGAGTTCATTCTCCGCATAGGACGAGACGGATCAAACCTTTGGTTTGGCCGGAACATCCTGACCGGAGATCTTCTTCCCCTGAGGTGATCTACACCACAATTCCGGTCATCAAACCATCTGGAGTTGCGTGGTGGCGAGAAACGGTTGTTGCCTGGTGGTGACATGAACCCTACTTCATATCCTGGCTCAAAACCCGGCCTCTGGAAGGGAAGCCTTGACCTCTCTATTCTACTACCCTTGGACCTGAAATCCGGGGATCTACTCCGATGCCTTGGACCTGGACCTGGACCTTCGTTGCGATTTCTTGGCAATATCCATCCTATTGGAGACCGACTTCTGGATCTTGATCGAGATTTCTTGAAGGGTTGAGCATAATGCGGAGGAGGCCCTCTTCCAAAGGGAGGTGATATGCTTCGTTGTCTTCTAGTCATGCGATGAGGCAAATGGTTTGGATATTCGGAGGCCTCATCAGACATTTGCCTGTGATACTCCTCCCTAATTCCTCTACTGATTCCTTGAGGGTATCTTCTAAACCTCCTCCTATCGGGACTCGTATCTCTAACAGGAACCATTCCCACAGGCATAGCATACCCGTCTTCCCTTTCAGATGGGGATCGCCTTCTAACTTGAGGCCGATACACACCATTTGATGATGAATTCACAAATGGCCTGCGGATACGGTTGTCTAGCCTTGCAACTCCATCTGGAATCGTATTGTCATTCGCCATGACATATCCTCTGCTCTCAATCACACTTTTTGGTCTCGGACGCCCAGAGTTGTAGGAACCATAATAAGTTGGTGAATGTCCACGTTTTGAATCCCGGAAGCTTCCAGAAGAATTGAACATGTGACCACCACCTGGGCTTCTGTTATGCGTGATAGATCTGTCCCTTCCCATGGATTTATCAGAAGCAGCAATTCCTTCAAGTCGAGGATATGTACCATCAATATTGTCAGACCTGAAACATACGAAATAATTAGCAACAAAACCAATAGGAAAATAGCAGACTATAATGATGAAAAGATATATAGATATATATATGTATATAATTACCTGCCCCTTTGTGCAGATAAATTCTTCCTGTTTAGCATATCAGGCGATGAATGGCTTTCAGGCAACTGTCTCCTTGATGTCTTCGATCCAAATGTTCTGGCAGGAACCTCTTTCATATCAAGTCCATTCACACAATCAGCAGAATGCTTCTTTATCGTCCCATCTTCTGCTATTTCAGAGGTTGGATTTGCAGATGCATCAGGCCAACCAGGTTCTTTCAAAGCATCTTCTAAATGTTCGCCATTTTCAATTGTATTATCAGTTACCACATTCAATCCTCTATCAACCTTCATCTTTTTCTCCATATTCTCAGATTCTGAACCACATATCCCTACTTTCTCACATTCTGATGTTGCTTCAACTTTTCCAGACAAAGAGACAGAGTAATCACTAGCATCAACATCAAATGCTTCTGCGTCATCAGAATCGTAATCCAAAAATTCAGCTTCACCGTCATCATTGTCCCAACATAAATCTGTTTCTCTCAATTCCCCATCCTCAAACTGAGAATCATAACCATCCTGCCTGTTATTCTCCATGTCATTAAAGTGTATCTTGCCATCTTGAGAAACATCTGAATCAAAGCCACCAACAGGAGGATCATCTACAGAAACCTTATCTGAGCTACTTGCAGAACCGCTACCATTCTTCTTACCTGCATCAGAACTTGGAGCTTCCGTGAGGGCAGACTCAATATGTTGCTGAGAATCAACTTTAGCAGCTGCAGTAAATGCAAAAGATTCATCATTTTGACCATTACTATCCCCAGTAGCCCCGTGCAAGTCTTCTCCAACAGACGCGGATATATCTTCACACTTAACTGAAGGCTCTACGCGCAACTCCTCTGTTTCACACACAGGCTGCTCAACTGGAACGGGTGATGGTGGACAGCTTCCTGCACTCATCCTCTCTTGAGACCTCCTAGCATTCAAGGCCAACATTTTTCCAGAATCCTCGGAAACTTCATTCACAATAGGGGTACCAGTCTCACAAGCAACCTTTTCTGAAACAGCATCACAAGGAGGAGCTACATCCTGGCTTATAACTTGTAGAACATTATCCAGGCAAGTTGTGTTGCCCAGTTTCAAACCAGAAACATCAAGTTCATCCTTTTGTATATCATCTTCAGGCTTTTGTTCAACAACGATGTCGGCACTTGAGTTAACTTTGTTGACCTCTTCCATCTGCAATTCTGTAATATCATCTGCCAGAGAAGAGACAGGCTGATCAGCGCTCTCATCCTTGCTGACAACCTCAATGGAAGGTTTGGCATTAGCAGCCACCTCCATTGAGGATTCTTGAGCATGATAATCTGAAGCAGGAGCAGACTTGTCATGATTCTTATCAAGGCTGGAACAGAATTCTACTTTTTCAACCTCTGTGTTTGATATGCAAGTCTCGGGAATTGAGACCTCCACATCTGCAGCCATATGTATATCCTTGCTAGCATCAGATGAAACCAAACCACTACCTATAACAGGTACGATATCTTCCTTCTGTATCTCACACCTACTGTCCATAGGAATATCTTCAGCAGATTTTGCCACAGAATCAATTTCAGGAGGCTGCTCCCAAGCATCCATTGACACATTCAAGTCCCAGTGTAATCTATGATCTCGCAAAGAAGCAGACTTCTTCACCATTCCATCGTCCATGTCACTAGGATGATTCTGTAAATCAGTAACAGCATTATCCTTTCTATCCTCATGCATGTCTTTTTGCGAGCAACTAGTTAAGTCTGATGGTGCAATAGTTTCCTCCAAAGGCACTCCAGAAGTTGACGAGTCAATTACTTCTTGTTTAGATTCTTCTGCTAATGAACCCTCAGCAAGTGAGACATCATTGCCAATGCTGTTGCTGCAGGCAGCCTCTGCCAGAATCTCAATACCTGAGAAGTCGGTCGTATGGGCGAACTTGATTGTAGAAGCAGCACTTGACTTTAGTTGTTTCCTTGCAATAGATTTAGGAAGAACTTGCCCTCTTGAATGCTGACTATCAACTAGTTGGCTAGACTCTTCAAAGGGTGGAGTATAGCTCCGAGGTGGTGGTGATGGAGACCGTATCATAAATCTCCTTTTCTTAATTGGTACATGCTCTATTTTGTCACTGAATCGTCTTCCAAGCACGGCCACACCAAGCTGCCAAATAGAAAATATAATTTAAACTTCATGAAAGCAGGAGGTTACTTCTATGGATAGATAGTGTATTGTTTAAAAGAAGTTGGCGACATTAATAAACCTTTTCAGATTCAGAAACTGTAGTCTCTGCATCCTCTACCATTTTGCCACTGTTATCCACTGGCTCTGCACCAACTTTCCAGTTCTTTGTTACTTTTCTGGAGCGCCTAGTTCCAGTCCTATAGCCTTTTGAAACCCTCTTCCAAGTCAAGTCAGGATTTATGAAATTTGTAAGTTCCAATCCAACTCTGCTCATTATGCTAGTAGAAACAGACACTTTTCCATCAAAGAATGGTCCGCTGCTACAAGTCTTGCAGGATGCCGTTGCTCCTAGCTTTTCACTTGACACCAGAGAAGAAGGTAACCCTCTAGTGCAAGCACAAAATTGCTTCTGCAAATTAACAAATAAATGTCCAAATTAGACATGAATGAAGGTTATGTACACATGGACGTTCTAGTGATTGCAAAGTACAAACTCAATCCTAATCATAGCCGAGGCCTAATTAGTCTGTCTACGGACTTCTCTTGGCTCATACATTAAGAACTTATACAAATTAGGCCTAACTCAATAGTATCCCAACTCAGATAATGAAGTGCAGGGATCAAACACAAAACTTACTTTAGATACGGTTTCCTCAATCTTGAAAAATGAGATCAGATGGACAAACTTCTTCTTAGCAATAAAAGCAGGATATGACCTCAAAAAGCCACTAACCACTTGCCTGCAAGATGCACAGAAAAAATCAACAACAAAACTAGAACAAAATACAAGATACAGATTTCTATCCACCTTAACAAAAACACTGATATCAAGCCCAAATCCTGATAACAAGTCTGCCTACAAATGCCTCAAAAGGCAATTACCTTGAGGCAGATCGAATTAACCAGTTTTGAAGGCATGCAAGAAAACTCCTTAGTCCATATTGTTACTTTACACAAAGATGGGTTCCAAATACTCAAAAAAAAATTGAGCTTCTCTTTCAACCCAAATAATAACATACAAAAGAAAAGTTTCATGTTTAGTAAACAATAGATCTGTAATAGTTTAGAACTCCAACAATCAAGCAGAGGGCAACAGATCCTGTGAAAAATTTCAAGCCTTCCATGTTCAAAAATTCTGGCTACTGGATCTGGAACCTCCAAACTCAACATCTTAAAGAGCAACAACAATGAGGCTGAACATTGTCTTCGGCATGTTCACTAAGCTCCAAAAGCCCCAATAATATTGATTCGTTATATAATCACATATAGAACAAAAACAACCCACACTCAACCGAGGATAAGATTTGAGGTCTGAACCTACTAAAAG
>JAYMSZ010000059.1:0-35945 GCA_036897665.1 Pelargonium citronellum
ATTTAGCTCCTCTTGTATACAGTAAGAATAAGTAGTAGTAAAGTGTACAGTGGTTTAGTTCTTTTTAGTATAGCTAAAACACCGATTTTAAGACTCGTCGTACACGGGTTTGAATCCAATTGCTCATCTCTTGCTTCTTGTTTTTCTTCCTTTGTTTTTGAAAATAATAGAAATGTACGTGAGTATTAATTTCTAAAATGGATAGAATAATCTCCTTTGATCCAAATTTGACAGCTTTTATACGAGAGCTCCGCGATTTAAACCTTTAATGTCGGAATAAAGAGAGCAACGCTTTAATAACCATCAAACATAGAATGCTGGAGTGTTTAGTCAAAATCGAATGTGGGAGTGCTGGGTCGCTCCACCTACGCCTATTAGGGACTGAGCTCTTTTTCGTGTAAGTAAGTGGGAATAAGGAATTCAGGCTACTAACTCCAGGGTGAGCTAATAATTCTATTTATTAAGTGATTTCAATTTTGCTCAAAGTCTGAGTTTTGGATGAAAAATACGGAATTCCAAAATTTATCTTATATTTCTTTATTCTTTCCTAAAATAATAATAATAATAATTTATGGGTTTTGTTCGAAAGTCAACGTTAACCTTTCCGTATTCTCAGGTCTTGACAAAAATCAGTTAGGAAACAAAAGTGAATATTTTTTAGTTTAGAGTATAATTACTCATAAAATTGAGTGTATGAACCCTGTAATATGTAAAAGGTCTCGTTTTCTATAGGCTAGGTTTTGTAATAGAATACTCTAGATTTTATATCTTATGGAGGTATCTGATTTAAACCGGGAGAGTGTCTTACTAGTAAAACGCACGCACTACACTACTAAAACTAAGTTGCTTGTACTAGTTTACACTTAAAAAGATTTTATGCCAATAGCATTGGATTACAAGCATAAACCGGATTAGAACTTTTTGTTATTAATTCAAAGAAGGGAGTGACTCGTCTTTGTATTGAAACTAAGCCTTTCGTTATATAGAGCGTATTTCTTTTTATCGAGAATTTTTTATACTACAGGACCATGCAATAAGAAAAAGCACTCAAAATCTGACTTACAGGAAATTTTGGAATTTTGCAGACTGATACATTTTTAAAGGCTCCTAGGTAGATACCTTGGCGCGTATGTAAGATAATAGAGCAATCAGTTATATGATAAGTTGTTATCCTAGTAGTACAAATGTAAAACATATAAGAACTCGAACAGATTTGGATACTTTAAGTAAGAAAACTCTCCTTATATAAAAATACAGCATACTCAAAATTATAACAAAAGGCCTCTTTTTATTATAGCAAGGGCTAAAGTATAAGGGATAACCCGCACTTCACCACAAAACGGAAAGGTATCCCTTATTACCTTATAATGAAGCTTAAAAAACCTCTTAATGCAAATGGATATCTTTGCAATTAAATGATTAGCGGAGTCCTAAACTCCTATCAATTCAATCAACCCGATCTCACCCCTTTAGGTATAGCTTTATATAGGATATACAATCAACAGCTGTGGCATTATATATATTTCACTTGCGAGTTTACCTTTAAATGTAAGGTATAATATCAGAGACCACCTCTTTATTTGTAATACACTACAATTAGTTATAAAGTAACATGCTAAGGAATTCCCTCCTAATAATTGTATAATCTTCTTGTAGTATCTATGAGATACGAGATCTCGGAAACCGCACCAATGTTTGACCAAGTTTATTTAGACCATATAATGAGTTTCGCGTTTTAATTCTTAACTTATTTCTTTGTTATTCTGGTAACTAAAACTTCGTAGGGTTCCCTAAATATTGAAAATAGAGATTCTAGGGTATACTTCGTTATCTGAATTAGTGCTTTCATGCACAACTAGTGTATAAGGTTATTATAAACAACGAACACCCTATATTAAGAATTTATAAAGTCAATACCAAGCTAGCAATCCCCTTGAGTGCTGCCTAAGCTTCTTACCGTTTTCGTATTAAGGATTTCCTCAATTAATGTAAAGTACCAAAAAACAAATCTTAAGAATTAGGTCTTTATTTTGATTGTTTGAGAGGGTTTATAGTTTACTGATACGGGTGGAAAAAGGAGTCATAGGTAAAAATCGCAGTACTTAAGTCTAATAACATGCTTTAGTCTACTTCTGTTTTTTTCTATTTGATCTATTAGTTTTTCCTTCACTTACAGCAATATTTATTAGCCAAATGTTTAAAAGAGCATAGCCGGCAAGCCCTCATACCCTAGACGTGGATATTTTGTATATTTGTGCTGTTGTTCCAATCTGATATCCATCTCATTAAATTGCTAAACCCTTACTGGGTTCTTGCAGGGGCTTTCTTAAGAGGTTGGCCCCGAGAGTACTTTGGGCTAGCTTGTAAGGGAGCAGCGCCTCTCTATAAAGTTGAAGCTTGCAGATAAAATTGAATTTTAGTTTATTAAATATTTTGATCCTAGATTCTTCACTTAAATATTTAGCCTTAGTACTGTGTCCGGAGCTAGGAAGCGTTTTTAAAGATAGTTTGCCTCAGGAGTAAGTAGCAAAAATTCGCTATTAAGGGCACAAGCACAATTAATTTCTTAATATTTAACTAGTATTCCCTGACGTTTAATAAGGAGAAACTTTTTATAAGGCATTCACTCTAAGGGATTTATTCCATACATAAGCTAATATAAAGTTTTTAAAGAAGCTTACTAGAACTTAACTAGTTATTAGGAGTCTCTACCTGTAGATTGCTAAAAGTTAAGGCTTCTCAAAAGGATTTGAGATTGGCAGTACCGAAACCCTGTCATGATCACAATTTGCTTTAGTCCTCCCTCGGGGAGTTCCTTGTACTCTATTTTCAATTACTCTCGTTCTTTCATAGAAACGGAAGCCCTAGATTAAAAACCTCCAAAAGGGAGCTTCTGGTATTTTAGTTCATAAATATAAGTAATTAAACTCCGTGTCTGAAAAAACAACAATCTATTACAGATTTTCCAATAATTTAGCAGCCTTTTTACCCAAAAATTAGACGGTATGCATACTCCAAGCTTGGTTATAATTACACAAGGGTTCAAATTCCTTATAAGAAAAGGATTCTTATAGCCTTATATGAGTTTTAGAGGCAGAATTAAGATTGATAAGTCTTAGTTGTGAGGTTAGTGACGCTAATTCTCTCAGTATCCCCCTAAGTATAAGTAACGATTTTGGAGTTATGTAATTTTCTAAGCAAATTCCCCGATATCTTAAAAGGGTTTTTAGAAAAAGAAGGGCCTTTTTTTGTTAAAGCACTCGTGGCCTTCACTTTGACGGATCTAAGCCTATATAACTTTTTATTATATTGAATTAAGTCGTTCGAATCCATGAAATAGCAAGGTTTAGTGCTTTCTAGAAAGCTCTCATTTTTAAAATTTTTAGTAAACTGCGGATTTGGTTACAAGCAAATTAAACAGTATAGTTAGACTTTCTTTCGTAAGCACCCAGATTCTCTTTAACCAGGATTCCTTTTAGTTATAGTATAGAGAGCCCGCATTATAAATTTCCTAAAAAAAAGCCTAAAAGTAAGTTATCAAATTAACCCCATTTTTCTTTTTAAGAGGAATATGTGTTCCTCGGCGCGGGCTACTCAATATACACATATATTTCCGCAGTTATTAACTTTATTTTAAATAATCTTAGTATATAGGGCTTGGCTTACACGAAATTTAAGATTTCTTAATAGGCTTATTTATGCATATAATTGTATATATACAGATCGGGGCTATAACTTCTATTTACATATTTATAATCAATGGAATCCCCAAAAATGGACCCTTTGGCTCCAAGTTGCAGTAGATATTTTTATGAATTACTTGTTAGAGAAGAAGAATAGTTATAATAACATTATGTACATAGAATTTACTATTATATATAAATTAGTAGCTTTTTAATTTAGGAATATAGGGACTCCGGGTGCTTCTAGACGAAGATTTATTGAAACGACTTGAACCTACGCCTCAGGATATGGATCCTAATGAGCTTACCTAACAATACCTACCCTAAATAAAAACTTATTTTGTGACTCCGATATGTTATGTCAGACAAAAAAGGAGAACTTGACCCATCCAAGAAGAGAGGGGTAATATTAACCTAAAAACTAGTAAACAGGGTCTTACTGAATCTTAATAGTTTTAGCTAATTGAGGACTAGAGTTTAAGCACTCAACAAGACTTCGTTCAGCCTCTTACCAGTTACTCCATAGATACCTAAATCCTATGACAGAGTCACTGTAAAGAAAGATTTATGTGCGTAATTAGGGATTGTTTCATAACTACAAATTTTTGAGGCTCTAACGCTTCTTAGTAACTCGTACCAGCACTAAAGGGAGTTTATAACGATAGATAACAAGAACATAGAATTATACATATTTTAAGCAATTTACCGGATTTTTGACTAGACTAGAATTATAGGTACTAAATGCGAAAATACAAGCTTTAGCACTTTTTGACCCAAATATTGATGAAATTTCTAATTAAAATGATAGTACTCACTTATAAAATCAGTTCAAACCAAAAGCCTGTTATCTCTCTGCTTTTTGCTGGTTGGTGTTGGTAGTAGGAGAGAGCTCCCGTAAATAAAAAGCTCTATAAAGGAACCCTGGAATCAGAATCTTTGATAAGAAAGCTTCTATTAAATACAAACTTTGCTTTAGTAATCGTTAAAGTATTTAAGTTATAGACCTGTTTTAGGAGCAACCCTTACCCCTTCGTTTCAGGACAAGATGTATCAAATTAATTTCCAAAAAGAGTAAACCCAACTACATAAGATAAGACCCGAGCTATTTCTGATTTCCTCTAATTTAGAGGATTAAATCTTACGAAAAGCTTAATCAAGGAGTACCCTCTCAGTAGGATACTACATAATGTTACAAGAACGCATTTTAATGATATACCTATTGTTTATCCACCTTTACAGGATTTCGTACTAAATTATGTAAATACTCTTTATTTCTTTTTGGCTAATGCAAGATAGTAATACAATTCTAATTAAGCTAACGCGGTAATTCCTTTTTTCTATTCAGTTGTAAGGAAAGTCACTCACTCTAGTAGTTTATACTTATACTACTTTTTTGTAAGAGCAAATCTATAATAAGATTTAAGGAAACCCTTGTTGACAACCTAACTGAAGTTTTTGTTTAATAGCTCGGACTATATATTATGATTTGTGCTCCCACTTTTTAAGTATCCCACGGCACCCTTTATGAGAGCCTGGAGTAAATAATGGATTTAATTAAACCTATTGTAAGAATACCAGAAACTCAGTATTAATACATACAAGGATCATTTATACAACTAGTATCTCTCAATACACTTAAAATAACTAGTAAGCTAATCCTATAACTTAAAATTTTAAGTCTAAATAGCGGGTAGAATTTACAGAATACGCATTACTCAGAAGAACTCTTGTTCCTATATGCTCCTTATTATTTTCTTAAACTTCTTGATTAGTTATCTAAGAAGGTTCCCGTTCTTTGAAATTCTAATCACTACAACAGCAATAAAACCCCTTTTTCAGGGCTGCAGTCTGAATAAAATTTGTATTTTCAAGAATGCTGAATATCCCCTTTTGCTATAAAATTTTAAATATGCTTAAAAATATATAGACTCAAAACAAAAAGGGAAAGCGGAATTATTATTATTAGGTTCTTAATTAATATTAATTAACTGTAACCACAAAGAAGTTAGAGAAGGGTTTCTCTCTCACAATAGTACTGGTATCTCTATACTTTTCAATATTCTTTTGGGTCTTACTTATTCGGGCAAAAACCGTTTCTTGGAGATACCGGGAGCCCCAAGCTGCTTTATGAAAAAGAGCAGGATACTCTTTGTCTCGAATTCTAATAAGGGAAACATATGTATATACTAGAATATTTTAAATATCGTAAGACCCATAACATTTATTTAGTGCGCGTATCTCCACCACATACCATTGACCGATTTAAGAATAGTGAAAGGTTGAGGAATCCCTGCTTTTATCAGAAAGTTTTGGTAATACTATATTTACTTATGAGATCCTTTTCTATATGTAGTAATCACGACAAAGAAATTCTTACGAATATTTCTCCCTGATTTTAGTTGGATAATCCTAGGAAAATACCTGAATTCTAGACGTAAAAATTAGAACCTCCTTACATTCTAAAAGTGAAGAGAGATACTGTATTTCATTAACTTCCCCGCGATAACTTGCTTTAAATAAAAAGGAAATACTTGAATGTTCTCGAACATAATATGGGAAACCCTTTTCTTTCTTATATAAACTCATTGATACCGAGACCATAACCTTACTGTTAAGAATTTTATAATAAATACGTTACGCACAGCTAGCACCACTCTTTTTATTAGATTAAAGGGGCTTTGAACACATAGCTTTAATGAATATCTTTATTACATTATTAGGAGAACTAGGATACTTGCTTGACAAAGAATAGGCATCCGCAGGCAAGGGGGCCAATGTCTAATTATAGTACTTCTACACAGGTTCACAAGGAAACTTATACTTGTACTTGAATTGGAAGTTTAGTCGCCAGGCAGATAAAACCCCGGGTTCGAAACGAAAGGGTTTCTTAGGTTGTTTTTATTTGAATCCGAACGCCTACCGGTGCGTAGGATCCTTTTTTTCCCTTTTGTTTAACACTATTTTGGGGTGCATTGCATATCAATTGTTAGTGTTTAAAGACCAACTTGCATTTACTTCCCTCCCTTCGGTTTTCGAGCTGCGCTTCGTCGTTATCATAAATACAGTAAGTTGGGTCATATGAATGTAAGATCGGATCCGTGTACCTCAAAATTTGATAAAAAAGAACATTTATATGATAGAACTCTAAAACAATAATGATTCTAAACTGACTTAATAAGTAGGCTCTAGTCCAGATTGTGGCCTTCTAACCTTGTTGTATCATTCCCAGTTTTGTTATCTTTTAATAAATAAAAGGAGAGTGATAAAGGGACACCTCTAAACAATTAATTGGGACTTTTGCAGTGAAGTAAATCCTCCTAAAATTTCTGTTTTTAGAAACTTTCTTAGTGCATAATTTTCGGAATAAAACCTTTAAATTTTTAGTATAATTCATTCTGCAAAAGAAGCTTAAGTTAAGGCTTCATTGAAAACGAGAGCCAATCTAACTTTACAGAAATTCTTACTAGTTTACCTTTAAACTACGAGGGAGTTATAGACGTTGCACTCTTGATTGGAAGTAGCTTTTTGCTACGTCTTTTTCTCAGTTTTTTGTACCCTGCTCTGAAAAAGGTATAGTTATGCACCGAATACTAGACTAGAAACCTCCACTTTTAATTTCTCATTTATTATTTTAAATAGCTTTACTTATAAACTAATTATTCCAACTCATAACTCGTAATTACTGAATCTTCAATCTTGAGAAGTCTTTTATACAAAGGAGTCAGAACTTTTAGTAGTAGAGGTGTATATTTGGATGAATAACTTTGTTATCAAAAAGGGAGTCTATAGCTTGATCTCGCCCCATAGCTCGTATTTTACATTAAAAAATATTAGAATCCGGTAGTGTAATTTTTACAAACCAGGAAACCCTCGAAAGATCCGCCCCAATCACTACGACGGATACTACCTTAACAGTGTTGTTAAGAATTCTCTAGAGCTAGATAGTGGAGCTCCTATTTAAAGGTATGCGATAAGCAAAGCCAAGCAAGATAATGAAAAAAATTCTATGCCCTTATATGTGTGTTATAATGTGTCCCTAAAGGGACTCTCTTAAACGAAAAGTCAAGATAATTTGTTTTGTCGTAATAAGATATATAAGGTAAAAAAAGCACATAACAAGTTAGGACTATTCGTATGTTCTGATAAATGAGCTTCTCGGAGGTTTACACCCCTTCCAGTGTAACTAAATTTAGGGTATCAAGCAGGAACCCGATAACTATAAAGTGTATTTTGGATATGGTATAATTTGTTTCCTTACTTCAGCCAGTAATCTTCCTATTAAGCAACTGTAAAAGGTGAACTTTAACTCATAATGCCTTATTTACTACTTCTAATCTAATAAGCACCTTCTTAGGAAACCCATATTAAATGAAATAACAGAATCCTATCCTTTTTGGTCCTTATGAAACTTTTATATAGAACAAATAAGAGCTAAAACCCCTTATTTACTAGCTAGCCCCCGGGTCCCTTCTTACTCTCTCTTTATTTAAGTGAATTCTTATGAGCAACACTCCTATATCTTATAACATTTTCACTTTATTTAGTTATTTAGGAATATGGTAACCCTTTATTACCCTGTAGTTAAGTTATAGAAACGCTTAGTCAAGCAGATAAAGCTAACATTAACAAGTCCCCCCGTTTTTAACAAGAATTCATAGTTTAAACCCTATATATCCTACACTAGTTTAAAAATACAAGAGCTTGAATAATATTTATTTTTGGGGTTTAGGAATATTTGTATCTAAAGGGAGGAATAAAATTTCTAACTCAATGCTCTAAAGAGCTCGCGTTTTAAATTAAATATTGAACTCAGTTATTACTATTAGGCAAACTAAGAATATCAGCCTTTCACGAGATGCATTACCGCCTTAATTATTTTAGTTTTGCAAGGAAAGAGAAGTGAAAACTTGCCAATAACATTCAATACTTATAAAAAGAAGTAATCTACGTAACACAGGGTCTATAAAGTTCAAAAAAATTTCATTCAAAGAATAGAAGAAATCCATAGCACGAGGTGTCTCTTAGAACTTTTTAGCTTTATATTGAACTTACTTTCGACGAAGATATATAATAAAACTTTATATATAGTTACTATTTCCTTGGTTTTTCTAAGAATCCAGGGGTATGACACGGGATATTTTTCAATAGTTTTTAAGGCACTTGCAGCATAAATTATAACTTAATCTTATCTACAGCATAGTAGGAGTATAATACTATTCAGGATCAGAAAAAACTAAGACAGTACCTCGTTTGTCTAAATAACAAAGCTTTCGCGTCGAAAAGTTCGTAAATTATTAGACTCTTTAAGCTTTATCTACAATCTTTAAAAGGGTTACGGAAGTCTGCTCCTAAGTAGGCCCAGCCTCTATTTCCCAACCAAAAAATTAAGATACTTATATGTAGTATAAAGAGTTTTCCTTTTATAAGAAACTCCTATAATATTGGAATGCGGAATTACTTATATACCTTTTCTAAAAAGAGGTTGTAATAAAGAACCTGCGATTAAAGGTATGGTAAAACTTCTGTGTCAATATGTTGAAAATAACTGAGATTTTTCAGTCTTGTCGAAAACCTTTTTCTTAGGATTAAAACCGATTAAAAGGATCCTTCAATGGACAACTCTACATTTAGTGCGAGTCGAAGTTTGTGTTTATGTAGTTAGTTTCGTAATTTAATGGGGATTATCTAGAAATGGATTCGATGCATACCAAAATATATGAATTCCAAGAATCCCAGCAGTGCGATAGAAGCCCAGGAGACGAACTTAACTTAATTATTATGAAACCCTACTTTAAAGAAATAAGATACCTTGCTACAGCATATAATCTAAGACTTTACTGTTTTTGAAGCAGTCTGAACACCTAATCGGTGTAATCCAGTATTAAGTTTTTAAAGAACATTCTTCCTACGCCGATTTTAAAGTAGGTCTGTACCCCATGAGAGTCTATATTTTCCTTATTCTTTATGTCCTAGACTTTTCTACTAAAGAGTGAGCTCAAGCAAATATGGGTATGACATTCATTAACTCTATATGAGGATATGAGGTTACGGAAATCCTTATATAGAACTCTTATAGCATTTCTTTGCCTTTTACAGCATAATATAAGTATTTACCCTTATTAATATTTTATATACTTTAGGATTTTTAATCTAGTAAATATTTATGACTAAAGTACCCCTATAGATATACCTTGCAAGGTACTACTTTTATGATCCGATCCTTTTTTTTACTATACATTAGGGTATTTAGTACATGCTGTAGAGAGTTGAGTTATAACTGAGTTATAACAAAGAAAAGTAATAAAAATCCAGGTTTTATAAACTGCTGGCAAGAAGTTCAAGGAACGTGTGACAAAGAAGTAATTATCAGAGTATAACTAAACTCATGTTTATATGCAGGTACACAGTAAAATAATCTGATTCTATATAGGATTCACAATAATCGATTACTTTTCTAAGAGCTTTCTATTACCATCCTGGATACTTAATCCAGTCTACTTTTGATAAATATCACCTATTTCAGCAAGACAGGAGAACTTTTTAAAGGATACTAAATTATTACCTAATATTTCTATCTCCTTAATTATTTTCTCCCTACTTTTATTTGCTGGAGCTAGTACTCTCTGACTTTGCGCGGGAGCCAGACCTCTTAATCCTTATAGTACACCTCGGGCGAGGCTTTCTGGTTATTATAATTAGATTTTGTGACCACTAAGCTGTATAAGAAAGATTTTTACTAGAGTTTCTTTCAGTCTCACTAAAAAGCTAAAGTTTTGATCATACCCTTAAGAAGTTTAATTGGAATTAATTGGTTTACCTTAAAATACAGAAAAAGGAGTCGCCTTAAATATATATGTAGAATTGGGGGCTAGTTAGAGAAGTAAGCAGTGGAAGGTTAACTAAATTAGCATGTAGTATCCTCGGTTTCAAATGGCTTTGCGATTTATATAGATATACTTATGAATGAAAGGTAGAGATATGGGGCTCCTTCAAGAAAAGGTTTATAAGCTTTGTGTTAATTTTAAAACTTCTGAGTATCCTTAAGAGTTTTGTGTAGTTAAATAACTCCTAGAATTTGGATATTATTCCTCTTCCCCGGAGAAAGAATTAGGAACTTCTATGGGGTCTCTTTCCAAGTTTACTACAAGCTTCTATTAAGTATATTACTAAGCGGGGGGCGGATATCAATAAGACCCGTTTAAGATTGAAGTTACAAAAAGTTTATAATTACTAGCGGCACACACATCTGGTGAAAACCCTGTCATTTAAGGATAGAGAGAATAAGAGCGTTTAATGTCAAGGAGTGTTACAAAAGGGAGAGATCCAGAAGAGAGAGGTACTAATACCAAAATAAGGGCCCCTTCGTATTATTTTGAATCTTTTTTAATCACAGATCTATCGTATATAATATCTACAAGGAATCCCTTTAGTTACTAGCCTTTGCTTGCTATAAAGAAAGACCCTAAGTAAAAGTAACTGATTCTTCCTTGAGTAGCTATTACTCGACTAATCCGCATTAGAGTCAATAAAATAATATGAAGCTCTTTTTGGTATTCTTCGAGTCAAGACAAAAAGCTTACTCCACTTATTCAAACTAGGTTAGCTCTTTAGAATTTAGCGTAAGAAGGCAGCCACTTCTTGCACGCGATTAAGGTGATAAAAAATTTACTATAAGTATGATATTTCTCCCTTTTAGATATCACCTATTGATATGCATATGCAAAGTTTCGAATCTGGGATTGTATTAATAGGTACTTAACTTACGGTAACTTATATACTCGAATTTGGGGCTAAGAAAAAAAGTAGGCTTGTAAAGTCTTTAATTAAGCTAATAAAGCTCCATTAGGTTATCCAAAGAACAAAAAGCATTAATAACCATATAAAGCACACAGCTTTTTAAGCTCTTACGGGGTACTTTTTAATAATAAGTAATAAGTAATGGATGTGGGCTTCTTCGGGATCCCTACAATTTAGCCAGTTTCTTTAGAATATGCTTAAAGCAAAAGTCTAATATGAACCCAAAATTTCGTACAAAGAGATTTGTAAGTGTTGTACAAAGGTTCAAGTCGGTCCGCTTTTAAAGATATACTAAGGAAGGAGGGAAGAGGAACGCATTTCTATACACTGACGAGACTCGAAACAGATTCAAGAAACTTGTTCTTTGTAGTGATGATCTATTCGAGCATATAGCTCTTGAATTCCTTGGAATGTCTTACGAGTCAGTCTCTTCTTTGGGTGGCGCTAGTCCTAAAGAGTTCATACGTAGGAAAGGGAAGCTTAGGAACACACGAATGGAAGGGGGTAAGCTGTCATCAAGCAAAGAATGAAACCAGATTACCGGCAATGGCTGGACTTGAACCAACGACTTTATCTGAATAAAAGCAACGTTCTAACCACTTGAGTAGTGCCTAAAGGGTATAAAAGTTTCCAAGTGTTTTCGAGGAAAGACATTTACAAAGCACTCCTTAGAATGATTCACATAGCATACAAAGCTTTCGCTTATTAACCTAATAAATTCAGTAATGTTTGGATCGTGAGCTCTTTTGGCTCCCATTGTATTATATATTTGCTTTTCACTTGACCTTTTTCCTGTTTGATCCGCAGTTCCAGCTATTACAAGCGATCCCTTGTTTTCTAATATTGCTTTTGAGTTCATTCCATAAAGGCAATTTCATTGCTAGCATTCACTAGGTAGAATATAAAACTAGGTCACGGAGAATCTCTCAATTAACATTAGATAACTACCCACTTTAGCTCTGGGATCGGGTCTATTAATAAAAAAGTTATCCGATTAGTAAATATATTTTTGAATACCCAAGAGAGTTAGGAAGTAAAGACCCCGTTCAACAAATAAAGACTTTATAAAGAAGAGTATAGTACCACTTTAGACCCCTTGATGCTAAGTTACGTAGTCTCTTATACTTTTTAATGGGGCCCTTGAGAATACTAGTAGTACCAAAAATTAAGGAATAACAGAAAGTAGCTTGAGAAATTATAATACTGCACAAAAGAGTTCAATTTCATACTAAAAGGAGCTCTTTCTTATTAAAGCTTAGTTTAGAGGCATTACTTAGTTATAAACCCTTTGTACCCCGTGGGACCAGCCTAACTTCATTTACTTTTTACTATGGTAAAGAAACTTCCCAATAATAAGGGATATAAAGCTTATAAAGTTCGGGCTGAGCTAACTAAAGAAATTAAACAGGATACCCTTACTCGTTAATCTAACTAATAAAGCGAACCTTTTTACCGAGGCAAGTACTTTTCCAGTACAAAAAATTGATATTCTCTTAGATTGCTGCTTTTTAGCTTCCTAAATTACTCAATAAAAGTAAGAAGCGGGATCCTAGCAGTTAAGAAAGATTTATATGATATTTCGTTTTCGCAGGGACACTCTCCTAAGAGATAAAGACAAAAGGGTTCCGTGTTCGTACTTACACGTAGATAAGTTAAAATCTATTTTAACTGGTATAGATCACCCCAAGAATACGTTTGTTTCTTTCATTTTAGAAAAGCGGTAGCACAAACCCGCTAAATGCTCAATATCACAGGTTCAAATCCTACTAAGAAATTATCTTATATATCCAAGCTAGCAAGTATTTGCCGTGGGTTTGGGAAACGTACAAAAATCCCATATTAAGAAATACGGGGTTCTTTTGATATGTAAGGGTTAGTGCTTTTCATATCTGGTACTCCATTTTATTACCTTTAGTGTTGTAACAGCTAGGATTTAGAAAACCTCAATTCTCCTTCGTAGTACAATACAAGAGTATCCCTATCTCAGGACTTTGAAATAATTTCATAAGGATTCGTTTGTAAATTAAGTAACACGTAAGGTAAGGGGAAAAGGTGAGGAGCTCTAGATATAAGAACTTCCCCTGAGTGCACTTCTTTAAAAGAAGGAAAATTCTATAGACTTCTACCTTGAAAATAAATCATAGTTCATAAATAACTTTAACCAACCTTAGTTTTAGTGGTTCTTAATGATGCGTTTTGAACCCTCGGCATTCAAACTAGAACTCTTTTATTTATCTACCAGCTACGCTTACCTTGAAACTTTAAACCTACGATTCATCCCTCTAAAAAGTGCTCAGAAGAAATTACAAGAATACGCATACTAAAATTTCAATTTCTATAAAAGTTTTTTATAATATCTCGTACTTAGAAAACCGCCTTTCCCTTACATGGCTAAAACGCAGTTAGCTACTCAAAATAAGTAGGCACCTCCCAGTATTTTAAGAATTCCTTAAAAAATCTTTCCCTTTTGTTATATTGTTATATTCCTTTTAGGCTGACATACGCAGGGGGTACTATAAATAATACTACTCTTAAATACTAATTAATATAAAGTAACTGAAACTTCATGGTTTTGTAACCTAAAATGACTACTTCTAAGTCTGCCTAGTAATGATCCAGAGCAACAAAATACACATCAATAAAAAGTTCTATCCTTCAAGTTAATCTTAGAGGCTTACTTTTTGTCAATTTTAGCTACGAAACATTTAAGGAGTCCCAGAATAGTGGCAATAAACAGAGTTATTAACACGGGCCTAGAGTATCAAAATGAGGTCTGTTCCTAGACTTTTAACAAGCTTAAATCCTCCGAGGAGTTCTAGTGGAATTACTTATTAGACATTTTGTAGCATCTGAGAGGAGCCGTTTTTCTTAAAAGTGCGTATCTAGTTTTTGTTATTAACTAAGCAGGATATAACAGGAGTTCCTTTAAGTACTGCTTTAGTTTTTGTATGCTTTCCCTCTAAGGTATAAAACAAGTGCTAGCTGTTAATCTGAAGTGCTTAAAAAGAGTTTTATTGGTCAAAGTAGAGAAATTTCTTTAAAATTCCGGGTTTCCCGGTAAAAAACGAAGAGGGACAAAAAAAACAAGAGGTGCCCTTTCTTCTATTAGATAAAACATAGCCAGAATTGCTTTACTTAGTCCTACTTACGAGTTTATGCCAGCTGCTAGAGTATATGAAGTATATGACATGTGTCCTTTGTTTATATATCGAGGTGCCGTTACTCATTTTGAATACCCCTACGAGAAGAGTACTTTTAACAAGTCCTATCTAATGTCTAGCTGTCTCAGCAATTACTTTACTGCGAATTTTATCTACAGTTATATTCCTATTGAAAAGTTAAGACCTAGAATTCTTTATTCTACATTTCTTAATTTTTAAGGAACCCCTATTTTTCAGAAGTCTCTTAATTTAGAATCTATAAATTCAAATTTCGTCCTATTTTCTTCTCCACACTCCATAATAAACTGATAAGTAAAATTTTATAAGGGAATTTCTCCAAGCTATTCTACTCTAAACCCTGTATTCGTACGTACTACCTTGACCTGTTCAACTCGAAACGTTTTAAAGGTAGCTACTTCTATTTGACCTAGCCTATACTTGTATTTTTTCTTTACGTGTTGTACCCCAAAGGAAGTCCCCTTACTAGGTTCTCCTAGTTAAGATAGATTTTAGCCTTATTACCTTAAAATGAAGTAAGTAACACACTTACAAGTCCCAAATTATCAAGAGTACTTTCCCTTCTAGACTTTTCGGCTGCTTAACACAAAACGTTTTTTTTAATCAGTATAGCTAAAACTTACTACCTTGACTCCTACAAAAAGGGTATCAACCCAAGACAAAAACATGGGGTACTTTAAAACTTTTTATATCCTACTGGGTCTCAAATAGGCACGAAATCCTCTACAAAAGAAGTCCTAACAAACTTTGGATCATACAATAAAGTACCACTAAAAGAAAGGAATACCATAGTCTAATTTTTTTAATAACTATCAAAGTATCAGGAACTTTTCCTAATAAGTTGCCCCATAACTATCTGGAACTAAAACGACTAAGTATATTTTATTATAAATTTAGATTCTAAGTATAGAAGCCCCGTAAGAGGAGTTCCCTATCGAAGTGTATTACTTGTAGCTTTGGTAAGGTCTAAAAAAATTTTATAACAAAATGAAATAGGAAGTCCCGGCAATCCGAAATAAAAAGGATTTATAACTACCAACACGGGAGTAGCTAATTGATTTTATACCCAAGATTTTATCCATTTTAATTTTACAAACCCCTGTTCATAACTTTGAGGAATTTAAGAGCTTGCGTTGTTGTTAGGCTTTGATTGAGATAGTCATGAAGTTACTTCAAGATCTATTTATAAATATCATGAATGATTTGACTCTCTTCGATTAAATTCGTATTTAAAGCATGTTTTGTATGTTGTGTGAAATTTGTGTTATAATAAATGAAACGTACCCATAACTCTTTGCAAGAATACCCATAAAGAAGATATACTTACAAAAGAGAAACCCGAGACCTCAGAAGCTAACCCTACCTTAAAAATAACAATTTTGACTCCTTAAGGTACTTTGCTGAAAGGGAACATTTATATTTGAGTACTGGAAATTTCTAGGCTCTTTGCCCCTGGCAATTCAACTCTGAAACTAAGAGGAAGAGGGCATACTCTTTACTTTATTTGTACTTTTTAAATATCTTAAATACGAAATTAGTACTTAACCTCAAGCTACGAGTAAACTTGCCAAAAACCCTGATATAAGTATTATTAGAAAGTCCCTCGCGAATTAAATTTATTACACTTTTTCCTTCATTTCTTTCGGAGCAAAAGGGGATCCCCGGCTATAAAGCAAGCAATATATAAAGTCTCCTAATATCTATGTAGGGATTTCCTAATACAGGGATTCTTTTTTTCTGGGCGGTTTACAAAAAGCTATTAATTAAAGATTGCAACGACTCTCTTTTGGGAAGCTCAAAAATGGGGGGGTATACCGGAGGATTCCTAATATCGCATTGTTATTGTATTCCCTGTAGCTATATATTCTAGCTAGAGTTCTTATAGTAGTTGAGTAGTTGTTTTAGTTTGGAGTAGGTAGTATAGATAGTTTATAGATAGTCCATTCATACACTATAGGAACACAAGCACTTCTTTCTTATTTTCTTCTATTGACTTACTCTTTATGACTTACTTGTTCTTTTGTTCTTGACTTAGGACTTTGGTTTGGAATAGAAAGAATACAAAAACTTTAGAAAATCCTATTACACAAGTAACTGTTTTATTAGTCTGTAAAGTAGCTTAAGGAACTCCTTTACAAAGCAAAGTACAAAAAGAGTAATAAGATTTACAATGTGATCCTTTAGTTTTAAATGAGAAAGTTCTAATTACTGTTATAAATTTATAGGTTTTCGGCTAGTAACTCGGGTAATCGCATAAAGCTTCTTGTAAGGCCCCTTTCGCGTGCTGTAGGTCGCTTTAACACAACTTCATTTATGATTCCCTATTATTCAATTGTGCTTCAGTTTTAATATATGTTTTATTTTACCTTATATTATATTTATACACTTGATGGAATCTCTTGCAAGGATAAATTGAAATCCCCCAGGAAATCTATGTCCTAACCCCATATCTTTATTTATAAAGTTCTTTCCTTGTTAAATTTCTAGTCTTTTAATTCTAGTTAACTAGAGCCCTTCAAGGCTCCGTAGTGATTATAACTTGAACTTTCTTTTCTGGAATATTGTGTTGAATAGTAAATAGAGCGTAAACCCATTTCTATATATATAAGGAAGTGCATCGTACGAAAAGGCTTTTAGTTTAACAAGATTTAAATTAATCCAAGTCGTATAGTAAGTTCTTCTTTTCTAGGTTTTTACAGAAAATTAAGGAGTAAAGTTAAGCTCGTTTAATTACATGTGTTATTAAGAGCGCCTACCCTTGTTTATTATAAAATGGATATCTCTTGAAAATAATACTAGATAATTACAAAATACCAAATTCTATATAAGTAGTAGCTTTGTTAAGGTATTGAAATCCTTCTTTCGAAATCCAGAGAAGCTACTGAGGAAATAGTTCTAAAATACCTGTAACATTTTGACGAAGTAATAAAAAAGCTTCTTTTTGGGGGACTCACTTTTTATGTAACGCCATCTGGTATGGCTAAAAAGATGTATAATTTAGAAAAACCTAAGAAGAAGCAGAATAAAAAGTAGCGAATATTTGGATACTAATAAATGTAGATAACAGGCTCTGGGAAAGTAGTATCAAAGCTACCCAGCTTGGGAAGTAGATTAGCTAAAGAGTGTCCTGTAAAACGGGTTTTCCTTTCAAAAAAATTTTGAGTAGTTTTGGGGGTTCTTATATAGTAGTCTGTCATAGAGTGCTAATAAGGCGCTGCCTAAGATAAATACTAAAAAAGGGACCCTGAATCTATCTACTAAGGGAATTCGAGAGGAGGTGCCGCACAATTGGAACTAATAATTAGGTATGATTAGCCACTATTTCCAGTACTACTTTTAGGTCTTGTTTTTTACTTATTGAGAATATTATATCCTGTGCAACAGACAAAATTCGTAAACATATGCATTCTTGCAAAGGTCCTCTTTCATATTTTATCAAGACTCATACGATTTCCCATATTATCGAGGTAAAGAATCTCTTACACTAAAGCGACTACCAAAGCCTATACTTTTTGAAAAAGAATTTATAGCTGTCTTAGTTTACTCTTCATTTCTTATTCTTGCACTAATAACTAACTGGGCTAAGAAAGGGTCCTACTTGTCTTAGTAATATACTATCCTTAATGAATAAAATTATTGTAGTGGACTCGTTTTTAAAAAACTAGTAAGAAAGAGTTTGAAGTTAAAGTCTCCCGAGGAACAGTATAGCATATACGAGTGACTTTATTATGTGTAAATTTCCTCAAATATTAGTAAAAGAAAGCCCACAAAAAGGGTAAGGGCTATAGCAGCAAGAAGCACACTTGCCTAAATCCCTGTCCTGAGACCTATATGCAATTTCACAGAATAACAAGAGATAGGGCCCGACTCGAACCATCCAGCTTTTCGGAGTTCTCTCGAAACATGAACGGATTTGAACCCGCGGCCGTTCGGTTAACAGCCAAATGCTCTACCACTTCAAATACTCCACAAAAATGAAATTAAAAACTTACTACTAATACTAAACTACCTTGGAGAATATACCGGAATTCAGGATTCTTTTAATCTGTGTGTATTTAAGTGATTTAAATTCCTCTTTTTGTAGCTAGAGCTCAGTAATCTAGTTTCCTTTCTGTACCCGAAACTAAAGTACATATCTTGAATTGAAAATTTGGTACCAGAAATTCCTATAATGAGCTTTCTTCCTTTGAATGTACTAACCTATACACTACTGAGATCAGAGGGCTCTTACTCATACTTAGACTTCCTACCTATAAAGACTCCTATTCCTACTCTTAGTCTTTTTATATACTTAACCTTATTCTTATACACCTTACCTGTAGCTTGTTTCTGTAACCTATATCGAGATAGGAATAGTAAAATGCAAATAAGAATCTCTAATGGATACAAAACCCTATGGATGTGCAAGAACCTCTTATGCGTCTACGGCTTTCATTCCCTACCAAGAGAATGCCTACCTTATAACAGTAAAAAAACTTACCTAAAAAGAAAAGATAAGGTAATCCTGATTACTAAAAGAGTAGCTCAAAACTTCACTAATCCTGGCTTTTGCCTTTGAATTTTCTCTTGTAAAACCTATCCCTGGTTCTACTTTACTCATTGGTTGAAACTGTTCTTTAATTAGTCCCCTCAGTAGTTTAGAATTGGATTTCATACCTTAGACTGACTCCAAATAGTACAAATGAAACTAACTAAGACAAGCTTACCTTTTTATATTAGAATTCCTACTTTCTGGATTTACTGGGTCCTATCGTAAGCATATAAACTTCTGAATACCTAGCTCTAGCAAACTCATTTTAAAACCTGTACTTGGAAAAGACTCTACCTTAAGGATTCACTTCCTCGTTCTAGTTTAGGTAATAAGGAAATCCCTCCCCGGTACAATTACTATAGCTCTATTCTAGCCTAAACAGGGGCTCACTCGCTTACACTTACATGTTACCTTACCCAAAATGAGAATACTAACTAAAAAGGTCAAGCTAACGCTTGCCTTATTTTAGACTTTATAAAGTGGAACCCCTTTGACTTTAACTTTTGAATCGCTATGCTAAGTATATGATTCTATAGGTGGTAATGTTATTCTTTTTGAAACTGGTATTACAATAAGAGTCTCTTTTTAAAATATAAAAAGCAATATGTCTACTTTATAATAGGAATTGTAGAAATCTGTGAGTGTCCTATAGGTTCCGCAAAGTACAAGACAAAAGTTTATTTTATTCCCAGAGCAAAGTTTTTTTAATTAAGCCATAGTTACCTTATCTCCTAGTAAATTCCTCTTATAGCGAGAAACGCCTAACTTTAACTTAGAAAAGCAAAATAAAAACTGAGAGAGTCTGTCCTGTAGCAGTAGTGAGAAAAACACTTTTCGTATAATTTAAAGGTCTCTAACCTAGGATTAGCACAACTTCAAGACTTTTTTCTTAGTATTTAGTGGAATTTCAAATATCCAAGAAGCCATATAAGCTTAGGTAACAAGTGCTAGTCAGCAACGTAAACAAAAAGTAAAACTACCCCTGGAAAAGGGTTTTTATTGAACAGTATAGCTTTTTTTAGGCATTTCCTAATAGTGTTTTAGATAAAAATTGGCTTTAACAAAGGCCTTGTTAAAATCCTCCGTTTATATAAGTCTAAGTCAAAGGGAAGAATACGAATACATATAATATTAGGAACTTTTCAAGTAGTTTGAACCGGCGTTGCTCGATAACTTTGCGGGGTGCTTTACCGTCCGAAAAATTTTATTAAATGAAAGGGGAATAAATAAGTTTTATATAGTTACCCTTTTTAAAAAACCAAAGGCATGGAAGCCCCTAAAGTTACACTCTTTTTAACGCGAAAACAAGAATCTCCCATATATTAATTCTGACTACGCTGCAAAACTAAACTGTATTTCTAAGTCATAATCCAATTAACATGAACAGACCTTTGTGTCTATATTTAAGAAAAGTACTAATATCTACAGCAACAACACAAGGAGTCCCTATAACTTCAGCTTGTAGTTCTTGAAAAGGAATTTTAAAAATTCTTGGACTATTTGGAAGGTATATAAACTCTATTAAACAAGGCTTAGTTTGGGTCTTTAAACGTAACTAAAAAGGCTTTGTGTAGGTTTCCACTCTACTCAATACATATAAAGGTCGCTTTTACTGGTGGTAAACACAGGGGTATATAAGATTATATACCCTTCTCCACAAGACTCACTTTTGATTATTTTAGCCAGACAAGAAGAATCGGGATTTTGGGTTTGTAAAGTCCTGTCTACTTGTAGCATTCAAGCTTTAACTTTATTGGGTTGTCAAGCATAAATAAAGAATGACTAGACTTGTACTCCATTACCAGAACCTTCTAGTTAAACCTTATTAGGAACCTCCCAGACATATAAGTTTGACTGCAGAATCGTAATCAAGCGGTGTTCCACTACTGAATTTTACACTGACCAAATCTTTTTGTTAAAATGAAATTATTACTGCCTTAATTTGATCTAAAAAGGACCCTAATGATACATTATATTCGGATACACAATGGGTATTATAATTCAACTGGGTAGAAGAGTCTCAAAAACGAAATGTTGTAGGTTCAACTCGTAAGAGGTCCTTTTCTCTATATTAAAAATATCATAACAGCACCTCTACTTTACTTGAGAATTTAAAAAGTTCCTTATTCAGAAGTTATACCCTCGTAATTAGGAAACCCCCAAGAAATTGGACTTATAACTCAGAAAAGGGAAAGAAAAATATTAAAGACAATGCAGCAATAACAATAGTATCTATTTTTAATAATAAAGGCAAAGTCTGCAACCAACATCATAGTGGTTTTAGTATACAGCAAAACAAATAGTTTAGTTAGAGGTGTCATAGGTGAGCTGAATTTGTAGGTTAAAATGGAAAATGAGACACAGGTTTAAAACTCTAGGATTACCCCGACTTCAAACGAGACCTAATAAGAAATCTGAGTGGCCCGCTAAGTCATAGATGCGGTTCTTTTTTAGGGTCGATCCCTTCTAATTTTTCTATAAGAATCCTGCTTACCGAGCTTTACTTTTCCTGCGGAACCTGCCGTATACCCCATATATAAACATGGGTTCGTGCTTTTTTGCTTTTATTGTATAGAACAGAAAAGATGCTTTAATATACTACTAAAGGATCCTGCCGTGTATTCTTGTAGTCTTCAGCTAAAAAATTAACGGGGGAGTCCTATCGTTGAGAACAAAAGTGAAAGAGACTTGCGGTAATGTATTAAAAACTTCTTCTTTAGAAGAATGCATACAAATATTCAAGAGGTTTTATGATTGAGTTGTAAAGCTTTTAGGCGGAAGCTCTGATACTTAGAAAAGGTCTACAATAAAGGGGCGGCATTATAACTACTTATGGAATTCTTTTTTACTCTCTTTTTTACTCAAGGTTTTTGCATATCTAACTAAGAGGAAGGGTCTTACGTTAATTTAAAATATCATAGGAGCCCTTTTTTTAAGGAAAGTGTTAAGCTATTCTTTGTTGAAGCCAAGACTTTTCCTAGAAATACAAGAATTGAATTTATTAGTTTGAGGATTACCCCAGAATTTACTTTGTCAAGGCATCCTACATAGAATTCGGAGTCGGGGTCCTAGATGTTTTATAAAGCCGTCCTTTTAGTACGAGTATTATCTTATTCCTAAAATTCTGTCGTAAGTGTCCCATTATCAGCGGCATCCCTAAGGGGAACTCAGATATATGCCAGCTTTTGGAGCCTTGAGGTATCTTCCACTTATATCTTAATAACTGAAAATTATTCTAATACTGAAAAAAACAACTAGAACCTTTCTTAACAATGTACAATGTATAACACGCAACTAGACGTAACCACTATTTGGATGCCGCTCTAAGCCGGAGTTTTATTTCCCTATAAAGGAAAGTTAGTTTTCTGAACAAATTTAGGAATACTTTGAGATAAAGGAACTCTGTCTCTATTATTTATAGTATACCTACCAAATACTGGAGGATGAAAAGGCTTTTAAATTACATGAAGAGCTACTATTCAGTAAGAAAATAAGGCATAAAGACTCTAGATTTAAAGGTTATGTAACTATTTAAATGGATAATCACTTATCTAAGTGTGTCCTGGTACAGCCTGCCCTCATAGATATAGGATATAGGTATTAATTAAACCAGCTTTGAAAAATATATAATTAGATAGATCCCCCTTTTGTCCTCGTTGAGTTTCAAAACCTATAGCCTTCTCTTATTTTCAAAGCTTTAAGCTTATCAAAAAAGTACAGATATAAGAAAAATCGTGACAGCAAATAGAATTTATTAGGTAAAATACTGGAATACTTCCACATAGCAGTTGTATACCTCGTAGTGGTGGACCAAAAACCTAAGGCACTTTTTATTAAAGTTGGGTTATATATTAAGGATCCTTGCTTTTTAACTTTTTCAACTAAGCGCCATAATCCATAAAAATAAAAAAGGAAATGAAAAGAACTAAAAGATAGGCTTTTTAGAGGTCTGATATGAGACCATAAGTAGCTTATTTCTTGAGTACTGCTAGGTCTTCCCGCGTAAGTGTTTCCTCGTAGCTTGCTGGTTAGTACACAAAGCTACTGGAATTAATCTCAATCTCATTTGACTTTGTAAATAAAAAGAGCTTAATCTAAACAATATATCTGATATATCTCAAAAGGGCCTCCTAATAGTTACTTACATATCTTATTGCAAATAGGACACATACCTTATAAAACATATCCGCGAGTGCTTATAAAATGGAATCGCGGGAATTTGTTAACATCTTAGTATTTCCAATCTGAAGAAGTCTCTTTCAGTCAGTGACGAGTACTGAGTACATACTACTGTTAAACAAGAATACGTACCTAAGGGTTGATCTAACTGTAAAAGAGGGAATATAAAAATTCCAATCAAAGAGGCATGAAGAGTATAACGGAAACTTTCTTTAACGTGTTAACACTGCTAACCCTCGACTTTTTAATAATTTTATACTAAGAACGTCATATTAATAAAAAAGTTTTAGGTTTTACTATTCTTGATCGGGCAAAATATCATATAGGTAATTACAGATAAAACAAAAGGAAATTTACGAGGATAGGATATCATCAGCGAGATTCATTAAAAAATTATAGCACATAAAAAGTCTAGCCTTACAAGCCTTTATCCCTGATAAATGCCATGCATTAGACTGCTAATACTGAGGAAGGAATATCGTTATAAAACAAGTAGAAACTTATAATACAATATAAAGCAACTCCCTTTCATAAAGGGCTGCTCTTTAGATTTCTCGCTAGATTATTATAGAATAAAAGTATAGGAAAAAAGAAGTCCATTATAAAGTTAGGTTATTTAAGCGGCATCTAAAACAAATATAGATAATAACAGATTGCTTAGAAGTGAACTCGGTGGGGTAAGCCCCCTATCTTTAACAGCCATTTGTACTCATGAATCAACTTAGTAGAGTCCACAACCAAACCTTATTGAATTGAGCAAACGTAAGTTTTTACTCTGTCCGCGGTCTTGTATGACCCGTTTTTGATGGATTAAATTATAAGCTCGAGGACTCCGCATAGCTTGCTATGTAAGTCAGGGTCCAAGTAAGAGCTATTTCTATTTATGGGAGGGGGATAAGCTGTCCTTAGCAGAAATATCCTATGAATTCAAAAATACCAGTAAACTCAACCCCGCGTTCAACATCGAACAAAAACAATTCCTTCTTGGCTGGCTTGGTGGGGGCGACCGTATAATGGTCTTTGTATTGTAGCGAACAGATTTGAACCAATGGATTTTCTTTCAAATTCACTTGAATTTACCTAATTTAAACTTGCTTAAAATAGTCCGCTAAGAGTCCAGTCCAATTGTGTCACTTACTATCTTCCCAGTTTTCAAATTAGGGCTTGCTTAATCAAAAATTTTACCTAAGTGTAAGACCCCTTACTGTAGCGAGCTTAACGATATTCTGTAATTCTTTAATTGTTATTGGTAATGCTTTATATCTCTGTTCTCTCTTGCTTGATTTTGCAGTGCGAGTTATATCCCACAACGATTTATACAAAAGAAATTCTTGTTGGAGTAATTAATCCTTTGTCTGGAACTGTCTTGAATAAAATCACTTAGATAGAATGTGCTCCTCTAGCTTCCTAGATCTTATATATATCGTATGTATATGAAGGAAAAGTTATTCTTAATGACAGTACTGTGAATCCAGCGACTCGCCGTTGGTTATAGCGAAAGATTTAGAAGCTGCATGTTAGTGGTTCGAATCCTTTCTTGCTTGCGCAAATTTTGTTTAGTCCTCGGATTTTCCTTTTATTTAGGGTCTAAATCGGAATTTTCAAGCAATAGATTAGAAGTTTTTACGTGCCGCCGGTAAGGTCTTACTCTAGGGAGGTTTCTTTTTTCGTTGTAATAATTGGGTTAGAGCAAGTTTGTAATTTATGTCGTTTTTGGTATTTGGTATCAAAGTAGGATGCTCCGTCAAAAGGATTTCTCTCTCTAAGTGTTCAAATTAATACGTCCTACTATAAAGTTATCCGCAAATTTTTATTCAAATACTATGCTTCTGTAGAGCCTGCGTATTCGCCTTAACTAAGGGACCTCTTTAGAGGTTATTTAGGAGCTTTAAACTCAAAGTTTCTATGAAGTATTTGCTTCAAAGTTGTAGGGAAGTTATTTTATTAGATAGGGTAGTCAGTTATAGGGCTTTTAATTTTATACTAGAAGAGAAAGCTAGCTTATCGTAAAAGGGTGCCCGGATCTGATACTCCGAAAAGCTTCATTTGAACTTGATTGGTAATCATATAAACCCCTGTTAAAGCGCTATGGTACTCTATATAGAGTACTTTTAATTAAGTTTTAGGTACGTACGCAGCTCCTTATTTAATTACCTTTAATTGGAATACAAAAGCAAAAACGGCAAGTAAAGAATCTCTGCTATACCCTGTCAAAAAGCACTTAGCTTAGGGGCAATATTATTTAATTATACATTTTGAGTAATAGAATTTTAGAAAAGTTAAAGAGAAAGTGGATTAAACCAAATAATGTCAAAGTTTATACAAATTCTTGCTCACATATTGCATGGGGACCTTGTAAGGATTTAGCTTGCGTTTTACTATATGTTTTTCAATTTTAACAGAACAGGAGTTTTCGGAAGACATAGTAACGCTGGTAAATCCAAAAATCAAGTAAACCTACTATAGCTGCTAGATTTTATGTACACTTTTTTGGAGCTTTTTAAACCGCAGTTTGCTGAGCACAACATTTTAGTATTAGTGCCAACCCCGGGTTAATCCCTTTAGGAACCTGGACTCCTTTTTCTATTGTTACTCTATTAAATCTAGATTATCTATTATCTAAGGCACGATTTTGTAATAAAGGGATTCTACTTTTTAGGGAATTCTTTTAGAATTTACGGTCTTAGACTTAGAAATAAAAGAATATTTTTCTCTTTCAGCTACAAGCTATATTCCCCTATCATAAGAAATCCCGCAGAGGAGCTTCCCTATATACGTTAGCTGTAGTAAACCTCAAGAAGACTTTTTTTGATTACAAGCGAAAACGAGGACTCTAGCGGGGCTTTAAAAAAGAATAAAAGTACACTAGTGAGAGTGTACCTTAGTCCAGAAGATTTAAGGGGTCCGGGTAAAAGATAGTTAAGCTACACTTTTTGTTTGATATGGAAATGCTTTCAGTTTTTTTACAATTATAATAAGGGGTGTCCTTCTTGGCTTAATGGGTACTCTTAATAATTTCGTATTATAAGGGATATTCTCAAGCTTTCCTAAGGCCGCAAATAAATTTATATAGACGTCATTGAAAAGCCAGGTATTTTCTTAGAACTTTACCCAAATCTTGTGGCCTGGGTATACTAAAAGGAGGAATAGACAATGGAGAATTTAACAAAGTATAGGAACTTCTTTGATTCCTGAAAACCAAACTATGTATATCCTATTTAGGACTCCCTTAATTATAGTAAGGAAAGTGCTTGCTTAATAGCCATCACTGGGTACCGATTTAGAATCCCTTTATATACCTTCCAATAAAAAAACTCTAACAAGTTAGATTAAAAACTCCTAAATATTAGAGTATAAGGGGCCTGAAGAAGTAGTGTACTAAGTTGCTTGATAAAAGAGAGCGGGATATAGAAATTCTTAGTAAGTAGAGGTAAGATTTATCTTGTAGAAACGGAATCGGCTAAGGTGATTGAACTAATACCCTTATCAAATCACCCTCACTTACGGGGCACTTGAAAAGTCAAATCCGATATACAAAAATAAAGGTATACAAGTACAGTCAAATTTAGTTTAAATAAACGAAGAGACTCCCATATTGAGGAACGTGAGTACTTGACTCTGTCGTTCTTGCTAAGATATGTCCCTGATCACAAAGCAGGATTTGTAAAAGAAGCAGTGAATACAATTTCCTAGGATCTAGCATTTAAATAGTATCTAGGAAGTAGAACTCAAGTTTGTAATAGAATATTAACAAGACCCTACTCTAGAAAGAATCTTTGTTTTGAATAGTAAATACTTAAAAGATTAAGAGTATACAATTCTGAAAATAAGTGTAGCAAAAGACTCAGTAACATAGAAAAACCCTGAAATGCAGGATACTAATAGTTTATAGAAACAGGGAATTTGTACTTTATAGATTAACCCGAGTGTTATTGCACAAAAGGAGAGTTAACAAACCAGCTTCTCAGAGGGCCAGTAATGTGAACCAATGACTTGAGATTCCAACAACCAGTGCTCTAACCACAAGAAACAACAAATAGAAAACAAAAGAATCTCTAAGACCAGATTTAATCACATATAGTGAAATTTAATCAATCTGTCAACAAACGAATCCGTTACCTATTTCACTAAACGAATCTATTATCTTCATATAAGTTTCTCAAAAAAACTCTTTCCTCCTCAGAAATAGCTATCACTATCTTACTCAGTATCTTGATAGTCTTCTTAGCTTTCTTAATCTTCATAGCTAAACCTGCTTTCTTACTCAGCAGAGCAACAAGAAAAGCTGCTACATGGACAAGGTTAAATACGAACAGGACTTAGGAGAAATAGGAAGAGTTGAATGAAAGAATGAATGGCTGTAAAGAATTACAATTCAGGAAACCAAGAATTACTCCTTATGTCTGATTAGCGGGTTTCTATTCTAAGGAGGATCGTTGCCTTTACCTATTCCTAATCCGGCACTCGATTCTTATCAGACCAAAATCTTTTTTTGACCTATGCGATTTTGGATTCTATAACCCTTTTTTCTTAACTCTTTACTTTATTTGTTTTACTAAGTCGCTTAATATTCCTAAAGAAATCATGAAAAGATGAATCTAGCTTTTCTTTTGCATTGATAACCAACCAGATATAATACGATGATGTGATGGTATAGCATAGATGAAGGGTTATTAATCATAATCCCGAATTCTATCGATTAGAGTTAATCTTTATTAGGTATATAGAATTTATAAAAGGACCCCTATAAAAAGGCGTTGTATACCGCACCCTTTTGCATTGGGACCGTGGACTTGAACCGTTGACATCCCTCTAAATGGATTTGCATTTATTAGTTTTGTCCTACACAGCATGGGCCAATTCAAATGATAGGTACAAAGAGCTGTGCTCTAGCAAAATCCAAGAGTAACTGAGTCCTTTTTTAATAGTAATTGTAGGTACATTATTTGTATTATTTTAGTAAAGTGGATTGACCTTCAAATACCCATTCTATCTCTCTGAGCTTTGCCTAGGGACATTTTAATCCTCTTTTTTCAATGTGTTTTCGTTTAGTTTTTAGTTACAAGGTGTAGTTCGGCTAAAAGATAGGGATAGCTGGTTAGTATGAAGTTTATATAAACCAACTGAAACTATTTAAAAGAAGTGAATAATAGACAATTCAAGATACAAAGTTAGAGTAGAACATGATTTAAACCCTAGCTTTTAATTGAGCAGTTAAGGGGGTATACCTACCTTTATAATTGAATATAGATAGCAGTGGAATCGCAGAAGAATAGTTGTAATGGAATAGGTTAGGTGGGCTGATTACCAGCAAACCAATAGAATTTGAGTTTATACAGGACCGTTGCTCTCGTACGCACGATACAGAAAAGCGACGCCTTTTTACAGGATTTCTTATCAAATTTAAATATTTTTTAAAAATACGTTAAAACGGATTAGAGCATATGTATGATAAAGAAAGGGTCATATATATATGTATTTACCGACTAAAAACTAATAATATCAAGAATCAAAAGCAATGCCCCAAGAGTTTGTTTTATATAGATAGGGGTAGTTCTATATTCAATAGTGGGATTCCTCGGCAAATACCTCCATTCATTGTTACTGTATAAAGTACTACAAAGAGGCAAAGCAAGGAGTAAAGATTATTCTCATTATGTTGGGATTGTAGTTCAATCGGTTAGAACACTGCTCTGTCGAGGCAGAAGTTATGGGTTCGAGTCCCGTTAGTCTCGAAAAGATATAGGAATTGTATAGAATAGAGACTTTACAGTATCAAAGTATGGAGTAAAAGCAGCCGAAAATGCCTGAATCTACAATATAAAAGCTCTCTTATATAATAGGGGATCCCACGTAGTGGATCATTCGTATTACATTTAAACACCTTGGGATCTTATATTTATTGTGCCATCTACATTTATTGGAAAGGTTGTAGATTTATATATAAGTCACGGAATTCGAATTTACAGGATCTCAAAAACACTTGAATTTCAACTTACCCTATAAGGAAGGAGCCCCGATACCCCATAACACTCGGTTTTTCTTACTTGAGACTGCGATATTTTTTAGAATTTTATTTACTATTCCACAACACAAACGGCATACTCTTAATCCTAAAATATATAAATATCAAACTATGAAAATGCTGAAAAGGGAATTCCCTAACTTTTTCACTCCTAGAATTTTCTGAGTTTCTTCTGTTTTGTCACAGGATATGTCAAAAAATTGACAGGTTTTGCGGGAGCTAATGGGAAATGAAGAGGTTCAGGTATTTTACAAGGGTATTACTTATGCTTGGAGCTGCTAGATATAAGAATCCCTGTTATATAAAAGAAAGCCTGTAATCAAGTTCCCAAGGGTTTGCAAATATATTGTATATTGGAAAATTTGTAAAACCTAGGAAATTCCTAAACAATAAGCCGCCAAGTAGCAAATAAGTCAAGCTAGAAGTTTTAATACCCGTGTGTAATGAATTAAATAGCGGGTACCCTAAATAAGCGAATAATTTTAAGGGTGTTCCGTTGACTAGGATCCCCCTTTACTTTTTTTTTTAAACTTGGTGTTTAAAAGAAACCCGAGTTCTTTTGAATTATGAGTAGTCTCTAATCACGTTTTTCATACATCTAAGGTATCCTAGTCTATACCAAGGTTTGGGCATTTCTTTAATCCAGTGTAGCATCTCAAAATCTCTTTTAGGATAATTCTAAAGCAAAGCCTTACAATATACCCCTACTTTTAGAATTCCCTGCGTGGTTGCCATTAACTCTATTTAATTAAAGTTGTCATCAAAATTGCTCAGATAGAAATCGTAAAATTATTCTTTATTTTTCCCAGCGGGTATAAAACTGGATAAAATTTCAAAGCTTCATAGAGATCACTCCTTATTAATTATGATATTAGTTTCTCACACGTCAGTTGTTAGTCTTACTTGTTCGATTGTCAACTAGGCAGCTTCTAACCCTTGGTTCAGGATCCTATATCATTCTAAGGTAAGTTCAAAGCAATTCTACTAGCTTTGGAAAGATTTTATTTGCTATGGCTCCTTATTAAATTTAAAAAACGTGGTATACCCGCACGCATGATAGCATGGACTGCCCTTTCTTAACAATAAAAATTAATACCAGTATTACTGGCTTGGGGTCCCTTATTGCATTTCTAAGACTCTGACCTAAGTATGGGCTCTATTAGAATCTTTTCCAAGTTCTCGAATAGATTGATTCTAAATTATTACGGCAAAGACAAGCTATAAGGGGTCCTCCTTAGAAGCCCCGTTTTTGGGGTATGCTGAAACTGTAGCTTTGTAAGCGAAAATTACTTAGGGCTTTTCTTGTTACCAAATCAATCAATATAGTTAGGGCAGGTCAAGGGTACACTAAAATTCTTTTGCAGTAATTAGCTTGGGAATTCTAGAGAGTTTCTATTAAAGTAAATAAAAATATCTATATAACTTAGTTTAACCCTAAGAATTACATATACTAGGGAACTCCCATGAGGTTCTTAAAAAAATACGTAATTTTTTTTGGTAGGAATATAAATTTTAGTCTGGGGATTGCGGCTTATAAACGACGCTAAGGGAATTCCTCTGTAGGATTTTACAAAAGTATCAAAATTACATGAATATATCCAAGATTCTAATTCTTTAGTTTTAGTTCCAAGTCGAGTCCCCGCAGTATTAGTCCTTCCTGACCGAAGACTAGCCATACATTTATTAAGGAATTAGCCTGCGATTTCCATATTTTAGTACCTAATGCTTTATCTTCCCTGTGCAGACTTAAGCTGTGAGCGAGCCTCTTCTGAAGAACTTTATCGCCCCAGAAAAGGCAACCAATAAAAACCAAAATACATATCTACCCTATGCAATTCTTTTTTCTTAGTTTATGGGAACATGTCCTGTAGTTTCATTTTCTTTTAATTACCTCTGGGATTTACAGGAAATAGGTATTAATATATAATGTGTACACTTAAAAAATTAGAATTAGTACTGTTTTGGTAGACTTCATGAGAGGTCTGAAAAGAATGTTTAGCTATATAAATTTTGGAGTACCCTATAGAAATAGAAAAAATAGAATAATAACCCTTTTTTTTAGTTATCCAATTTAGGATAAATCCCTTGAAAACTTCTAAGAGTAATAAACTAGACTCCTTTTCTAGAACTACTTCTTTCCTTTTAAATATAGAGGTTAAGTTTCAAGTCTCTCTCCTATATAGTACCATATATCTTACTGAAAGGTTTTTTTGACTGTATATTTCCCAAAAGACTTACTTGTGATGTAAGAGGTGCTTATACTTTAGAATCCTTTTCTTCAAGAAGGGTAATAAAATTTGAGATTAGAACATTCCAATTTAGTACGTTACACTGCTCCTGATAGGTGAACTTGTAATAAATCTGACGACCAGACGCTCTAAGAAAAGAATCCTATATATAGAGGAGAAATGCTTAGATACATTATTTCATACACAGAGTACGGAACTTTTTTAGTTATTAGATAAGCCTAAGATACTTGTTATAACAAGAATCCCATTGAAAAAGAAGGAAAAGATTTCTTGAATTCTTTCTTTCCTCACACAATAATTGTAAGCAATAGTATTCACAGCGAAATTGCTAGGTTCCATAACTAAGTCCCTATTAAGCTTCTTGATTGTAGTTTTATAGGCAAGCTTTTACCTTATCCATAAATACAGGTACCCTTTGCTATAGTAGTAATATTTGCTTTCTGAACCATTAGTTTTTTGTAACTATACTATGACATATAGGCATGTGTTCTTCAGTCAGCTAGACCTCGGTGAAAAAGCTCTCATTAATTTTGCTCAAGTCAAGTAAGTATCAAGAAATACCCTTAACTTCAATTCTTGGAATAAGAAATTAGCAGGGCTGCTTTACTATAGCACGCCCTAAAATACACCTAATGAAACTCTTACAAATTCTAAATTTATAGTAGAAAATAAGGATACTCGGGCAAAACATTTTTTGGTACGACGCCCCTAAAGTTATAACTATGAAAGGCCCCTGAATTTATTAGAGCAGCTCCTTTCTAAACAAAAAAAATATTTCAATACCAATGTAACAGCTTAAACTAAACCCTGTATATAGTTAGTTTCGGATTCCCCTACAATCAACATGAAAAGCAGTCCTATACTTCTATACTGGCTGATACTATAACTTTAATGCTGTATAGGTTTTCTGTATATCAAAACAAGTGCCAAAAGATCTCTTATATTCCTGACGTGTAATTATTTCCCTTTTTAATTATAAGAAGAAGTATGCTCTAGTAAAAAGCACTCTCGTATGTGATCGAAACTCAAGCTTTATAATAACTTTCTTATATTTCGCATAGAGTCATTTTAGTTACTCGTTTTTTCGAAGATTAATGCTCACGTTTTACTTAGGGGTAACCCACTCTCGAAAGGGAAAGAATAGCCGGCTTAGCAAAACTAAGGAAACACAAAAGTATATCGATTTACACAAGAAAAAGCCTCTTGTATTATACTAATTTAGTCTGTAATTTTGTAGAAACAGAATCTATTTCAGATAGACAAAAAAAAGAATAGAAAAGAACTAAGGGACTCCCATTAAAAAGGGAGGATATGAACCAATAACTTGTAAAGATATTACCTGTTTTTACTCTATAAGTTATAAAAACTTAACCTTTTGGGAATTCATATCAGCCAGTATTTCACTAAAGCAAAGGGTTTACACAAGATTCTAGTATTCGTAAAGAGGGATCCTGTTCAAGGGGGGTTGCAAATAAAAAGCAATAACCGGGAAATACTTAACTTCTGAAAAACGGCTATCCAGAATACCTAAGATTTAAGGGAACCTAATAACATATTTATATTTGCAATAGTAAAGCCTATAATATCAAGTAAGATAACCTTGGTTATTAAAGCTAAGCGTCTCGTAGTTAAACTAATCAGCACGTAACTGTCTAGGGCAGACCTTAATTCGCACTTTTTAAACTTCAACCGATATAAATATAAAGAAAACCTTCTGTTATACTTAAATTCTAAAAATTATATCAATATAATGTGCCGTACAGAAAAGGGGAGACTAAATTCCAATAATACAAGAAAACACTCGTTATTATATCATTTTCTTTAGAAAGTTATTAATCTAGATAATTAAGGGTATTCCATGCAGCGGCTGGTACAAAGCTAAACCTTTTAATAAAATGAAAGCTCGAAAGTACTGAGATTTTCAACTTTATAGGTCAGGGGTTTATGTAACTAACTTAGAGGAGCTCTCTTCTAGCATTTAGCAGCTGCAGCTAAAGAATATATATAATCAAGCACACTAAAATATAATCAACCCTATCTCATAGGAAAGCCTCTGTCTAAAAGAGGAGTCCTCTCTTTGCGTATCAATTCTCAGTCTAGCTAAGCTAAGCAGAATCTTACTAGACTCTATTACTCTACAGTAAATTTATAATTTAGTTTGATTAAAAAGGAAAAGGCAGCTACATAATTAGGAATAGGGGTGCCCTTTAGTATAACTTTTCTTAATAGTCGAGCGTGGTACGGTACCTTATCGAATCAATTATAAACCTCATACACCTTTATAACTAGCTTTTGTTATACTTTTTTTTAACTTACAAGTATAGATGAGTAAGATTAGATTCTCTTAAACTATGGTGAACCAGACCTAGCCGATATTCTAGATTTGAGGGCTCTCGAGTAGCTCGATAAGCAGTTTTATTATACTTTGTCAGATCCACCAAAAACTCTATTAGTGGTAAGCTTCTATTTAGTACTAAAAAAGCTATTAAGTATTCAAGATATCAGCTCCTATTTTTTAGTAGGCAAAGCTCGAGATTCCCTTAAAAAGTGTCTTCTGTTTCCTATCAAGAGTAAAATCATATTAGGATGAAGTCTTTCTAAATTTAAAGGGGTACCCTATGACTCAGTTGTAGCGCACTCTTGCCTAGAGAAGTACCATATAAAGAAATCCCTTTTTATAATCAGAATCAGGATAAAAAGCTAGCGTGATCTAAATAAAGTCTTAATTTCAACAAGTTTTTCGGAAAAAGTAGAACTACAAAAGCAAAAAATCTCCTATATAAAGTTCACGGATCCATAATGTCCTTACTAGAGCTAACAGAGATTTGAAATCCTTTCTTAATAAATTCATTTGTTTATAAGTTTCTCTTCCTTAATAAGTTTCCTGGTTTTTGCCTCATAAATAACTAAGTAAAGATCTTGAGCTTTTATCAATTGTGGTAAGAAAATAATTCATTTTATAGAGTAGTCAGTGGATGTAATAACTATAAAGAGAGTCTATTAAAAAGTAAAAAACCTGAGTCTATCTTCTTTACGAGTTTTACAAGTTATCAATAAATTTAGTTAGCCTGCGAGGAATTACTCTTGTGTGTTTTAGAACGGATGCTTGGTAGGTTTCTTGCTTGAAAGAGAATTTCTCGTATTTTACTCAGAAATTGGAGATGAAAAGGATTCCTATAAATTCTGCTAAATATAACCTGGTACTAAGAAACGTATCTGAATTTGGAGATAACCCTAACTTGCTAGCAACAATAAAAGAGGCTTCTTGGTACGTAATTAAGCCATTAACATTTCTCTTTCAATAAGCAGCGCCTAAATATCTGGGTTGTAGCAATATATCTTAACCGGAACTTTATAAAATCGCAAAAATGTGAATGCATTTCTAGCAACACATGCTGTTAGAATTCTAACATAACAAAAAACATATTAAAGGGCACACACGGGGCAAATAGGAAGTGTATCGGCTCTTTCTGGTATCAATTACGAAGGCAAATAAGTTTTAAATTCGGGATATTTCTTAGTTAAATTTGTTTAGTGGACTAGTTAGGATCCCTTATTCTTTTAATTCTTGATTTAGTTAATTTCCGATTAATATATAGCAAGTTCCCCTTTTCAACTAGCACTCCTACGCTGGGAAAGCTAATTTAAGGGGCCCTTCTTTGGTAATTAAGGTAATTAAATTAGTAAAGTCTAATTTTCTGCCTTAGACTAAGCGGAGACCTGATATTGCCTAAAAACCTATTTATTGACTGGGAATATACCTGCAAACCCTTTTTTCTATACTATAAATGAAAATAGAGTCCATAGTTATCCTACTGACCTGCCCACACTAGAATTTCTGTATTAAAAGGCCCCGCGTTACTTTGCTAAATTGAAGCAAAAACTCTAGCTTCTTTGTAAAACCGCAACTTTTTCTTATCCTAATAATTTTATTTCAAAAAAAAAAGTTTTAAGGATAGTCCTGTTGGTCATCATTTTTATGTTACCTTTTTTTAAGTGTGTTAGGGTTTTTTTCATTACTTAGCTAAAACTATAAGACTGCAATACTTGTCTTGTATATTTTTCTCAAACTATAGAGTAGCTTATTATAAAAACTATCCAAAGGATATATTAGTAAAAGCTATATCCCTAACTTTTCAATACTCGTCATCAGAATCACTTAAATAGACATCCTTACTTGATCTACCCCTCATTCCCAGCCTTAACAAAAATAGTAAAAAATGGTCTACTAAGGCTCTTACTAGTTAAAGTTCTTAGGAAGAAAACCCAAAGGTAAGTCAATTCATTACAAATGACAAAAGA
>JAYMSZ010000060.1:0-35646 GCA_036897665.1 Pelargonium citronellum
ATAGAATAAAGCACTGGGTATCCTCGGTATTTTTTGTATCTTCGATGCTTGAAAATGCTTACATATAAGCGATTCATAGGGCTCCGTTGCTTGTACGAAATTAGCAGACTCTTTTTAATTATGGAAAAGTCCCATTGTGGCTCCGGTTCTTATCGGTTTACCTACCTTAACACTTAGCACATCTGGTTCGTGCTACTGTAAGAGTTATCCCCAACTCCTTGGATCCTATTTAAAATTCTTAGTTTACGTTTCCTGAACATTAAGAAGGTATTCCTCAGGTAGCGTAGCCTTTATATTTTATGATACAAAGTCCCTTATAAGATTAAACTTGAGTTTGTCTTTACTTGTGCCAAAGGGTTCAAATCGCAAGTACTAAATAGTATAAAATACGAGTCTCTTATATCTATAAGGTTGCATCAACCCTTGCTTATTATGCATTAGTAGAGCCCCGCCAGATAACACCTCTCGTAGGAAGGCTCGGCTTGAATTATTATCAGTTACATAAACACAGTTTTATTCTAGGTGTGAATTACTAATGACTTATTTGTTTTTATCCTACACTAGATCTGCCCTATTCTAAGGGACCGAGGTCTTAAAATATCCATAAATAAAGGTTGCGGGCCAGAAAGACTCGTTTTAAGGAGAACCCCTCAGATTCCCAGGAGCTTGTTCACCATAATTTTTCACGATTCACTTGGAGGATTTCTTAAATTTTTATTCTCAAATCTCGCAGAGAACTAGCCTCTGTTTTTCGTGATAAATTACTTGTTACCTTACTTTTACTAGGTAGCTTAATGCTAGCAAAAATAATAAGGATTTTAATATCTTAATAATAATTGTTGGAAAGTCTTTAGTAAATGCAAATATCTGACTGAAATACGAATCTTACCTATCAAAGTAAAGAATTCCCCAATTGCACTTGCTCTAGTCTTCTTTACGAAATGTACTGATAATTGGGGTACTTACAAATAGAAACCCTTATTTAAGGTGTCTTTCCTGGAGTTTGACTATAGCTGCTTGTTTGACTTATTTAAGGATAGGAGCTAGGCTCTTTTCCCGAGGGAGGATCTAATAAAACCGAATCTCTTTCAAATGAAGGTTTAATTTAATAATTATACTTGAGTTTTTAGGCTATAATAATAGATTGCAACCTAAAAAATAGGACAGGGATTTGGTGCTATGTTTGGTATTCTATCTACCTGCAAATCTCAACCCAAGCCTCCGTATCGAGCAAGATAAAAGGGTAGGTAATTGGCAAATGGATACAATTGCACTGCTGAAAAATTCAAGAGGATTTTATAAGAGAACTCAAGAAGGGGGTAGTAAATAAGACATTGTCAACCCAAAATTATTGGATTCGCCGGGTTCATTTTTATGTGACTATGAACCTCGGTCCCTATCTTGAAAAACCTTTAGACATTAGAGTAGAATCACGCACACAAGGTCACGCTAATACTTCATTACATCTGATTTAGCAACTAATAAAGTACTCACTCGCTTACGTCCAGCTTCTTAGGGGATTGTCCCTTAATAAACTATTAATATTAAAGAAACTATTAACTAAAACTAAGGAAACCCCGAGTATAATAAGTGTACTTGAACCCTTGACCTAAGTATTTAAAGTCCTTTGTTCTACCAAATGAGCTAGTCTTCCTAAGCAAAAGTCCTCACGATATTATTGAAAACGCAGCTTAATTAAAGACTTTTTCTTATATGGGGAAAAAGGCTCTTTAGTAAACGGATACTCTTTATTAGTGTATGGGGATTTTAACCTTCGATGTTTGTTGGAAAGAGTAAGCTTTACTTTATTTACGATCATAGAGTACTTAATCATACTTAATAATACTCATATTCGTAACCTTATCGAGACAACCTTCAGTAGCCTTTTAAATGTTCTCTTGTTAAGTAGGTAGAAATATAACTTACCATTCTGTATTATTAAAATAATAAAATACTAGCATATCCATAAGAAGCATCGGGCTTTTATAATACCGGGAAGTATATAAGTATAGAATATTTCTATTATTAGCTAAATAAGTGCTATAGAAAATAGAAAGACAAAAGGAAAAGCAGCAAGTTTTTAAGCTAAGGGAGCAGAGGATTTAGCGAGTAATAGCTGACTAAGGGTTAGGTATCTAGATACTCCGTTACCTTTTATAAATCCGATTTACGTTTACTTCAAAGAGCACGTCATGTATATAGGATACGAATAAAATACTTGGAAACTTAAGTAAAACCTTATACGTCTGTAAGTTATTTTCTAGGACGTTAATTAGGAGGGGGTCCTGGACCTATATAAGTTTAGTAACACCTGGTATAAGAGTAAAAGTATGTAAGATTCTTATTAGTTTGTAAAACTTGTGTCAATTATATAAAATATAATAGGCTCGATATACAGTATATAGTGAATGCTTTGGCTATTATTTAGTAGAACTCAGAATTTCTAGGCACGGTAGAATCGCATACATTATTAAGAATAATACCATAATAAAAGGAGCTCCTGTGAGTGTACTATAGTAGTTTTTATTCGCTAAAAACTTACGATATAATTGTATTTTAAATCTTTTAAATCTCTGGGTTGATATGGGTTTTTCCTATAGACCTCCTTTAATCTCTTGTATTAATAAAATTAAGTAATCGTTTTTTCTTGCAGTTAAGAGTACTACGTACCCGCTCTTAGAAGTTTTTGATGTGTTACAATTCTGAACTGACCGACCTGGAATTATTCCTACGGAGTTTACTAAGCAATTTAGCGTATTGCAGTATTTCCTTTTTAAATGGATAAGGTATCAGAAAGAAGTAGGAGTTAGTGCGCCCTGATGCATATGTTTTTCTATCAAGGAGTTTTTGTACATTTTATACTAAAAGATAACATCTCCGAAACTTCTTCTTTTATTCCCCAGAGCTTTGTCAAGGATACTGAATTTGGATTCATGTAACTTATCCTTTGGGTAGGATAGACAAGGAGTCCTGCAAGCAACAGTAAGGATGTTTTAAACCCTGAATACTAAAATAGGCCCTAACTTCAGATTAAAAGCAAGCGCTTCTTAGTGTTTGCACTCATTTTTATTACCCTTATAAAACTTGAAAGTCTTTTTTGTTATCTGGAAACTTTGTAGGAGTACCAAAATCTCGTATCTCGAGTTAATCTTCAAATATTTTAACTGCAATGGATATTAGGCATATCTTCATTTTATTTTACTCAATAGAGTACTGTAACAGGAATCCTGTAAAGGGATTTCTTAAGAGTACCGAGCCTAGATCCCTAGTGCTACACACCCCTTAATACCTAATCCGGGTTTCCTTTTATCGAGAATATGAAGACCTTTTCATCTACAATCTGAAAGAGACTCCACCCCTACAGCAATTTTTACCACAGGCTGACGAGGCTTGCTAATTGAGTACTTTAATCCCCTCTTTTTTCTCTCTATAGAAATAAGGAGAAATAACGATCCTTAGTTACCAACACTTAAATTTCGTTCTGACAAACTCTTGCTTTAACTTTCACCTCAGTACACGAAAATGAAATTTCTTGGAGCCAAAACTCAGTTTATAAAAAACTCTTAAGTTAGGACAGACATAGTTAAGAAAAGTCTAAGTCATTGAATTTTAAAGGTACACCCCAAAAAACCTGGAAGAGAGTAAGATGAGTACTAGATGAACCTTTAGAGGCACAGTTAAGTTTAAAAACTAGATTTATTTGTACCTCAAAGGGGCTCTAAGAAAAGCCACTTAAGTAGGTACATTAGCGATCGAATAAGAGTACTAACAAAAGGGTTTCAAGTCTGGTATTAAGCTTGCTATAAATATCGATTTAAGAAGTACCCTAGAAAAGCTTTGTGTTTTCAAAACCCGGAGTCCCGTAATTAATTTGGCGTCCTATCTAAGATTTAGTTATTATAATAAGAAAGTCTTATAGTTTATAAATAACATATTTAATGGGTAGCGAGTATTATAGTCCAACTCCCATATTAGGTATTGGAATTTTTTAAAAAAGAACCCGAAAGCAGTATCAAAAACCCATAAATTTAAATAGTTGTCTTTTACCAGTAGAATTCTTTGCCTTATTAGTATCAAGACAGTGTTGTAAAATCATGAATAATACGAATATAACTATCTTTAAATGGTTTAAAAAGAGCCAATATACATCTAAAATTAGCTATAGGATAGCTGCTCTCATAAGGTCGAAGCGAAGAGGGCCTGAATTAAGTATTCTTGTTTTTGTCAATGAATTTGTACTTAATTAAACTAATGTACTACCCTTTTATGTATGGAGGCATCTCCTAATGAAATAATGAAACCACTTTCCTAATATTTTTATTTTATTAGGAGTTCTCTTTTTATAACTTACCTAGAGACAGGGTCAAAGAGCAAGCCTTTTAAATATACTCTTGGCTAAATCATAAATACCTTGCCAAATTGAACATTAAACACTTACACAGATGCAGAAGTTCAATTAAAAAAGATAGGTTTGGGATTAGATTATGTACATCAGACTTCAAAAATGACTCATTTAACAAAGTAAGAAATATTAGAGAGTGTCTATATGAACCTATGCTAGAAAGAAACTAGTAAGGTCTGCAAAAAAAGAATATGAAGACTCTTGGTTGACTAGAAAGCGTTTGTACGAAATTTGGGTGTAAATATATGGATAAGTAAACTGCCAGAAATAGGGATCTTCTGTATACGAATAAAGAGTTATGAGAGTACCCTTGTAAGTATATAAAGTCGTAAAAGTTACAAACTTTAGTATTAAAAATGAACTAAAATTATGTGTCTCATTGACTGCAGGGTAAGGAAATAGCCTTCTAAGTGTTCTATATCCGGGATTCCTAAGAGTTGAAAGTACGCGCACTCCTTTTGTAGTTTATTATCTAAAATATTAAAGTTTCCTTAATTTTCTTAGTAAAAGGGGATCCTGATTACTTTGAGTAGGGGAAGTCGTAAGTTTTCCACGGTAGTCTAATTATTCATAAATAAGCTACTTTTTAGAAATCATAGTTTCAGAGTTCTAAGACAATGCTTTAATAAAGTAAACTTAAGTAGAGACCTAGTAGTGTAGTCCTAAAAATGGAGTTAAGCCGCATACCCCAATTAAGGGTAAACTTCCTATAGTATAAGCCAGAGTTTCCTTAGGTGTCCCTCTGACCTGTGACATATAGAAATTATTCTACGACATTATTAACTAATGTTCAATCTTTTTTGTGGTTCTATTTTAATATCAAGGTATTCCTTACAAAATTAAGAGAAGTTTTTAGCTTTTAACTTACATGGGTAATTGAGATTCTCTTTTTTTAGTAAAACTTTCAAAGTACGCGGGTTACCTGCCCCTTTTTCAAAAGTTTTTAAGTTCGTAAAAGCCACTCAAGTCTCTAGAGGGGTCCGCTTATAAGCTAGGAGGGGATACTCATTTTTATTTAATCCAGTCTTGTTCTCATAGAAATAAAGGTATCCTCTTCAAAAATCTATCAATCCCTATTTGATACAGGAACACACGTAGTTTACAGAAGTCCATACTTTCCAAGACCAGATATTTTTAGTTCAGAAGTTCTCAGTAAATAGCAAAGCCTTTCTTGTAAGAAACCCATGCAAGCGAAAACCTATGGAACTTACAAGGAAGAGATTCGAAGTCTTTTTCCTGTCCTAGAATATCGACTTTACGCTTCACCCATAAACGGGGCATATTTACCCCCTTAAATACACGTAGCTCTTAATGTACTACTAAAAATTATAAAGACTGAGCAATACCCATGCATACGCCTAAACGACTAAAATACTCAGTATTAAAAAGGGGTTCTCTTTAGCTTAGAACTTATTTGATTGTCGAATTAACTTAATCTGAATTAATCTATAAGATCTTGCATTACAAGCTTAAAATCCTTATAACCAGTCTTATACCCATATCTAGCTAAATTTCAGGAACATGAATAGTATTCTCCATTATAGGTAACTACTAACTCTTAAACAAGACAAAATCGGAAAAAGCACCACGTACTAATACAAGGAGGAAGTGTCCATATTTCGTTACAAGATAAGAAATAAGCTCATTAAATTTGTACAAAAAACCCCATCAAGACTTCATTTTTAAGCCTGTGCAATATGAATCCTCGCTATATTTTAGAAAATTCCTAGCCTAGGAAATACTACTGAAAAGCAAGCTTATAATAATGTACTCCTTTCAACGTGTCTTAATGCATATGTAACTTAAAAAAAAGATCACATTTAGAAATTACAGAAAAGAAAGGGGCATACAAACAATTTTAATGGTTAATTCTATAAAAAGTATGGGACCCGGGGCGTTTTGATTAGGAAGTCTGTGCTATCAAAAGGTGGATTAATCTGAGATTATTTAATTTCCAGCTCTCTACAGATAAGGAACCCTTTTTTTTCAAAGGGAAGTATGGTATAGTTTAGGACTCGAGCCTATAAGGATTTGATAACTTCACAACAATACCCGTACCGCAAATTACTTGTCTAACAAGACAAATCACAAAGCCTCTTGTGGAAAAAGTGCTCAGAGCTGAAGAAGAGTAGAGTGGCCCCTATCTCCTAGTTAATAAAACGGACCTTATTTAACGTAATTGCTAGCCTAAATGGTATTATGTACTGACTTTACTTTAGATTCGAGTCCCAAATAAAGCACTCTTTTACATTAAAAATTTTTCTGATAGGAAACAAGCAAACCTTGAATACCTTGAAAAAATGTAACAAAAATTAGGTATTAGGAACTGCGCCTGATCCAACCTCAAGTTTATGTTATGAAATTAAACCCTTACGAAAGGACCTACGAACTTCCCTTTTCGACTCTAACAAGCAAGTAAGCTTTTCTTAAAGACTCTGATGTCGTTAGCTACTGGAAGACCTTGATTTTGACCTGACAAAAAGTACGTAACTGATTGAAACTATGCACTTTTCTTTTCTGGATATTATAAATATAAGACTAGTTAGGATCCTTATAATAAATGTTATACTAAAGAATTGTGTTCCTATTATTGGCTTAGCCCAATTCGGGATGAATCGTAATATTTGAAAACAAGTCCTATATAGGTCAAGTTTAAGGAGATCGCTTATAAAAAAGAAAGGAAACCTATAAGCTATAATATTTTGTCTAGTATCACTAAATAAGTTTACAAGTATCCTTCTAAATATAGTTTTAATAAGATCCCAGTAATTAGTTTTTTGTTAGGTCCTTAACTAAATAAATTACCCGCAGGATACCTTTTATATGCAGACACTTCCCGCCACCTAAGCAAAGTAAATTAAAATAAAGAATAAACCCAATTTGGTTGCCCCTTTAAATCCCATTTTACGTAAATTCCGTTGGTAGAATACGCAGCATTAACTCAAACATAGGTTCGAATCCAATCCTAGTAAAATAAAACTAGATTACTTCTACTTTAGGCTATACTTAGTAGCTTAGTTGGTATGTAATAAAAAAATCTCTCAAGGTTCTTGTACACGACTCTAAGAATTAGATAGGTGGATCCATGCAGTATAGTAATTTAGTATTGAATATGCCTAACAGAGCTCCTTAATTCTAATCTTTGTATACTTGTGCTGTTACCTACGTAATTGTATAAACAAAGGTCTCTAAAATAGAAATTGACCCCTTTATGAGAAAAACTCTATAGATTCCTACTTAATTTTTAAAAGATAAAGTACATGTCTAATTTTATGAAGTATGCGGGGGGTTCATATTTATACCTAAAGTTGCTACATAATTTTGACTTAAGAGTTCACAAGCTAGCTACTATCCTTCTCTTGAGTGAACTCCTATTTAAATCGAGGAGTGTTGTAACCTTATAAACGGGTCTAAGTGAAGCTAATTAAAGCACTTGTTATTCCTTTTTTCTAACTCTTTGTAAAAGGGTTTTTCCTGCCTAAAAGAGGTACTTAACTTTAATGCAGTTTATAGAATTATAAGGGAAGGGGCCTTCTTCAAAAAAAAGGTAACTATAGTCCTTATCCTAGCAAAATCTTTCTAAGAAAGGATCTCTTGTAGTCTGTAGTCGTGGGATAGAACTCTTACTAGAATAGAGAAGCCCAGTTCCTACCTGACTCTCGTTCCAGGAAACTCTTAGCTTTTTAATTCTTAACGTGTTTAACGTGTTTTAGTAGTATAGCTCTATTACTTGGAGTTTTTTACACCCAACTTTAAGGGATGCCCATTTACTAAACTAATAAAACTCATATTATTTAGAGAATGACCTTGGGGCTTAGCTACTTAAATAAAAGGAATTTTCAGCAGCTGTTTAAGCAAATAAAGTATCCTACAAGTCTCGTACTGCTATGCCTAATATTACAATTTAGAAGGGTCCCGCGTCTGCCAAAATAAGGGCTTTTTTTAAGATATCTAGCAATCAACCCTGAATGCTGTTAATAAATTCCACTGCAATTGTTCCTCTGACTCGAAAGGTTATCACGAAAATGGCTAATCCAATAGCCGACTCTGCCGCTGCTACTGTTAGAACCATTAAGGCAAAGACCTGCCCCATCATATCATCTAGGGAAACAGAGAAGACCAAGAAGTTGAAATTGACAGCCAATAACATGAGTTCAATAGACATTAGCATAATGAGGATATTTCTTCTATTAAGTAGAATACCCCAGATACCTATAAGAAAGATAAGAATGGCAAAAGTAAGATATTGTATAGGATCCATTCTTGGATGAGGTTTTCAAATTCTAGGACAAATTCAAATGTTATAAGCAGGACTTCGGGTTTTGAACCTCCGTTTGTGTTTTCAAGCGGGGTTTGCTTTACCCACGTTACAGAATGAAGTAAGAAGTAGATAGTATCCTAACTTTTATTACTTATATATTTATAGTTCTTTTCATTTTTTATCTAAGTGATTGACTTCATTTATATTTTCAAGGGTTTGTGAAAGCTTGCCTTAATACCGCCTAAGCTAGGATTGCCAAAGATTTAAGCTACACTGTTGGATAAGGTTTAGAAGTTTCCATATCCAGGATTCTAGAAGATAGCTGTTCGAGCTTTCTCTTCAATTGGAAGTTTAAGTAGCTAATAAATTAACTTTGCATTCGAACCTATGTTTTTAATTCAATTAGGTCCGCGCTTTATTCTTTAGATTTAAACTTGTGTGCCCCACGGGGCTTAGGGTCTTTATTTTTGTGATATCCACTAGAATAACATTATTTCTACTTAAGTTATTATCTTAGCTTGACTAATAAATTGTGTAGTACTTTATACCTTTTTTCTTTATATTATTTAACAGCGCAGCCCTAGAGGAAAAACTAATAAGTATGAATATCAGGACCTATGCCCGTAATGGTTAGGGAAAAAGCTATCATAGATTAATAAAGAGTGATTTGAAGAGGGAGAAAAACTGAGTTCCTTGTTTAAAACGAGAGCCTTCTATAAAAGGGATAGGCAAGGCTTTTTGTTATGACTCCAAAAATTTGTTATCTAATACGACAATACAAAATAATCCACTTTAAGATCGACTTAAACTGTACTAAAAAAGAATTTTAACTCACAAAAATGAGACGTTTTACCAACCTAGCTATACAAAAAGTAGAGTCATTAATTGTCATTAATAAATGAGTGGATGTTAACAATTACAGAAAAAATCTATAAGCAAAGCATATATTAGATTACAAGACTTGAACCTACCAAAATAACCAAAAAATATTAAGTAAGCTTTCTCATTAGGATTTCTGTAAACCCCTGCAATTAATCCTTGTTGAATACAGGGCCAAACATTACATAAGAATCTCTTATTCTCATACCTGAAGCAGTCATTTTTATATCTCAATCTGAAAACTTTTAGTGTATTACTAGCTATTATAGGCTTGCTTAACTCTTCTCTTATAGACCCCGAGAAGCAATAATACGTAAGCTAAGAATAACTTGAGTAAGTGAATAAACTTTATTTATTACCTCGTTCCAGCAAATTCTTAGGGTATGCTTAAACTGGCGGGCACTCCTTTTGTTATAAGAGTAGCTGTTGAGCTAATAATGCCTAAACTATGTTATCTTCGAATAATAAAACGTATGTAGTCTAGGACTGCAAATATCGTTTATATACAATAAAAAGAAGCCCAGGGAGTTTCAAAAAAATAGAAATTTCGAATGAATAGATTAAGGATTTAGTAAAAAGGCTTTTGTAAGTACAAATATAGGATTTTCTTTTAAGATTAGCATGTGCTCAGAAGCCAAAATTACTCTTTGAGGTAGCTCTTATGTTTATGGATTATAAATAGAGATGTGCTAGAGAGTTTTAAGCTATAGTAAGACAGTAAACTCATCTAATAATATGGCGCTTTTTTTCTAATACTACTTCATGTTACATTCAGTCTTACTTTAATACTAGTGGTAACGAAACCCGGAAGTTGTCGTATGTCGTTGGTTCAAGCCACATATTAGTAAAGAGATTAATAAACATGACAACCCGCTACCCCTGAAAAAGCACAAGGACCCTTAATTAATCTGATAGCTCGATTTTTTATACGGTATTTCCCAGGACTAGTTATATATTTCTTTATTTGGATCCTTTATTAAACTCAGGACTAAAAAACTAGGATATGCAAGAATCCTTTTATTGAACTAATTAGAAAAGACTCTAAAATTTTTTACAAGCAGCAAGATAAAAAAACTTTCTTTAACTTCTTAATTTCGTATTTGATTAATCAAAAAAAGGAAAGGTTGAATTCAGACTAAACCTCTTTTAGAGGGATCCGACCCTACTTATAGAATTATATCAGTATGCAAACAAATAGTAAGTTTTAAGATAAAGTAGTTTCCGCGGATATTCTGGGGGTTAGTAACTAATTGAACTTTGATAGCTTTTATGAGGGGCTATTCTATTGGAAACGGGTATGCTATATATCCTAGTATTTTTAACTCTAGAATTTTATTGTTTTTGTAATAGCGATTTTATAACGTTTGAATCTAAGTCTTCTTGACATGAAAAGACTCAGTATAGACATAAGAGTCCCTAATTCGGATCACAGAATATTAGATTCTTTTTTAACCTAGACTCTGGTTATATAAGATACGCATATCGTAAAACTATTTAGATCACAAAAAATGTCAAGATTAATAAGTTGGCAATGCAAACTAGGAACTCGTATTAATATTATATAAAAATTTAAACAACGCAAACTTCTCTTTGGAAGGAGCCTACAGCAAAAATAAAGCCGAGTTTTAACTTAATCCTCAAAATAGGGGGGGTAGGGCATGTTTTGTAGAAGATTCGAATATTGAGCACTGTTAAGAATCTACCCAACCGGATCGTAAATAGCAGTAAATTTCCTGTTGTATTACAACTCTTTTTATTATATCTTATTGTGTTAAGAAAGAACTTCTCCAGCATTCGAGGTTACAATGAGTTATGGAAATAGGAAAGTGACTCTAATATGTAGGAAATCCATACTAGCAAAAAAATAACCTTCAAAAAAGTAACTGTAGAATATTTTCTATCGAAAGGGAGTAATACCCCTTATATCATCCTATCCTAAAGAAATCCTGAGGTAGCTACACTCTTTTTAAGAAACCCGATTCAGAAACCGGACACAGCCTTTTGTTCTTGACTTCACATATCTTCTTCCTTATACTGTATTAGTTCTAGGCAATACTATGTAATTTAGGTAACTAATCTATACAGCTAACAAGTATCCAGTATAATGTAAAAAAGGGTGCTCATAAAAAGGTTTTCATAAAAATTTGCTAGCTATGCCTTGTATTGAGTAAAAGGTCCCGCTTAAGAAACTCAAATATAATAATAGTTTTTTTCGAAATAACTAATATGTAATTATAACTATTCCGTATTTGAATATACTCAAATAGAATACTACAGCACATATACCTTATGTGAGCAACTCCAGCAAGGCCTTTACCGCGCATAGAGATATAGCTCCCTCGGAACATAATATATATATGATAACCAGATAGATAGTTGTAATAAAACTTTAAATTACACAGAAAAGCGAAATTCTAAGAATATAACCTAGAATTCTACTTAAGGCTTATACTATGTTTTTCGCATCAGGGTAATATATGCAAGGAAACAAAGTACAAATACATTTGAAAGGCCCTGAGAAGTAGTCTCATATATCCTTGGTTTTCTATTAAAGCATAGGAAACTCTACTACAAAGTTGAAACCTGTCTATACAAGCGTAGCCTTCATGAAGAGATGACTCATTAATAAGATATCTTTAGGGACCCCTGGTTTGAGCAGCTTTATGTAGGTTGAGAGAGCTCTACTGTTTTTACTCTATATATTTGCGTGTGGTTTTTTTCTGAAGCTAGAAACAGGAATTAACTTAAGAGCTTCTCGTTACCTGTTATCTTAGCAAATACATAAAAAGGATATAGCGGCAAAATCCTATGTTATTTTACTCCTGTCTGAAGAAATTTATATAATAGGGCGGCTTAGGCTTATCCGACCAAAACAAATCAAAGAGTTCTTGTGGAGAAACATAGATTTATTATAACTCGGTAACAGGCTCAATAGAGTCAAGGGTTTAATGTTCTATAGTGAAAATACTAATTAAACCAATACAAGTAATTTTGTAGAGTTTGGATAGAACTCATTTGCGGCACTTGCCTTGAATATCGAGTACTTATGTACTTAAAGAGCTTATAACCTAGGTTTATAAAATACATTTTAATATATCTGAATATGGAACTGAGTTTTCGAATAAAAACTAAAAGGATTGATATAAGACTTGGTCAAAACTTTTTAATTAAGTATATTTTAATGATAACGTACCCCTAAAGTTATATAGGAATAAGCTCCCGTAATTGTTAGTAAAAATTGAAATTTAATTGTAAAAGCATAAAGTAAGAAATTTCTTTACTAAATTACTATATTAGAATCTAAATGTTTATAAATAAAATAGGAAATTGTCGTTTTATAGTGGGGCCTCGACCGGGACTTGTTATACAATTGGAAATAAAGCTATTTGGAGCATATTCAAGCAAATCGCAATTCGGGTTATACCTATTAATACTGGAAACCCTACAGACTTGGACTATGTTTCAGCTTAGGTAAAATATCCGCATATTTCCCTAAACTCCTCCTCTCAAAAGCGCCAAAAAACGCATAAGGTATAGCTCTTTTTGAATATGGTAATTAACTATACTTATAATTTCATATTAGGTAAGGGTATCTTATCTCGTAGATACAGGAGCCTAATGAGAGCACATATTCCTCCTACTTATTTTTGCTTTCAGTGCAACGCAAGCAGACCCACATGCAGATTTTTATAAATAGTTTGGAATTTTTAAATCTTCTATTTGTTATTTTAATTTAAAAGGGGGCAGCATAATAGATCCAGCATTAAAAAGTCAGTTATGAGTTACCTGTCATTTATAATAACTGCCCTTGGTTCAAACAAGGGGTTTACCTGTAAAGCTCTTCGGTATTAAAATTAGCATTTTATACTCCATAGTAAGTACCATAACTAAAAGCATAAACCACAGGACAACCTAAAAAAAGCGTTCAAATTGAGCTGAAACTTTGTAATCTTTAAGTTATTAGGATTCTATTTCACCGAAGTATTAATTAAGGGCCAAAATCTACTAAATAAGGAAGAATCCCATCTTAAATTAACGATATTAAGAGAAGCCCTTCACAAGAAATAAGTATTCCCTAACGGGTGCTTTTTTAAGCTGGATGCTCCTATACTAAAAGTCCTTGTGTTATGAAATAAATTAAAGTCCTTTGCCAAAAAGCTGCTTTTAACGAGTAGAAAACTCTACATATTTATGACTAAACTGAACTCCGAAGTAAGAGTCTTAGAGAGTACATATTATTTTTGAGATCTTTTTATAAAAGTACCTATTAGGTTCGGGTTACAAAACTAGATCTTTCTATTATGAATTATATATACAAAATTCAAAAATAGTTGTTAGCGCGAAGTTTTAATAGGTTTATCCTCATACATTAAGGAAACCCCATTGATTAAAGCTGAGTAATGGGGATTGTTAGTTCAAGGCTTACCTTGGTAACAGAGCAAAACTTGTTACTTAGATTAGAGCTTTTGCATGTAGTAAACCCTCATTTGAAATCTGTTCTTCCTAGAGCACTACTAATTAGTAGTAGAAGAAAGAAGCTATATCCGTATTTAAAAATTGAAAAGTAGCTTAGCTTTGTATGTTTCATAGTTTGACGAAGGGTGTGCAGTGGGAACCCCTTAGGTTGTCTAGTTTGATATTGTTATCTATTTCAAGATAGAGCAGGTTTTTCACTTAATTAAAGTGGTATAGGATAGGTATAATAAAGAAAGTATAAAAAAACTCTTTAGGAAGAAAGGGGCGCGACTTTACTAAAGTAATTAGTCCGGTAAAGAGTTCCTAGTTTAGCTCGGTAAAACGCGGGTAGCCAAAATAGGATGTCGCAGGTTCAAATACTATCCATCTTAGTTGCTTGTTGTAAGAGGATTTTTTATAAAATCTCTTAGGAGGGCTTTATACTTGATAACTTTACTAGTGTAATTTGTTTCTTCCATATCTATATACTTCTGAAAACTAGTAATAATCTTTTGTATTCCTTCCTTTTATGTCACAGTATGGCTTAGGTAGCTACTCCTAGATTGTTGAACTTGACCCTACTAGTAAAGGGTATCTCTTTTTTAACCAAGCTTTTGAACGATTGTTATACTTAAGCAAGATACTTTATTTCTATAATAGGTCATAAATTTAGTATATCAATAAAGAAGAACCCTTTCTCGTATTATCCAAAACTGTTCTTTAAACATACCGCACTTAGTTACAAGTATCGGGAACCTTACTTTTTAAGTGTACAAGTCCCGTTTCAAAATTAAGTAATCTTTTGCCCGAAATTTCTGTATAACCAATAACAGGGTAGGGTGGGATATGGCGTTAGTAAACCCTCTAAGTTTAATGACACGCTGGGACACAATATAACAGTCCTACCCTTGCACTAAGTTATTTTCTAGTCTAAGATCTTTTGAATGTAGTGCATATTAAAAGTGAGGCCCCCTTTTCGGGCAAAGTCAAAAGAATCCATTCCTTGTTAAAAATGTTCCACATGTAGTACACCCAACACATATCTATCCTATTATCAGAAGCTTTACTGGTATCGCTTTTTCTCATTATCTTAGGGCAGGAATTCTTTTACGAAGTTCTCGCACGAAAGCATGACTTCTTGTCAGATCGGGAATAAAGCCAATACTTAAAATTTACACTCGAAGCTCTATAAGATAAAAAACTACGAAATTTGTTTCATTTTATATGCACTTTCACTACTCAGCAGGGATAATCAAGACTCTAAAACTGAAATATATTTGAACCTATGACCCTCTTTTATGGAAAGATAGCTTATAAAACAAGGAAACAAGAAGTGACGTAACTGGGGAAATTGAAGTTTAAACTAACGCTTTTGGCGGAGCATTTATAAGTTACAGGTAATAGGTTTTATTATCCTTGATCAGGCTTTATATCAAAAAGGGTGGGGTAGAACTTAGACACACAAGGAATTTAATCAAATAAAGTTATAGTAGACCCCTCTTAAATTAGTGAGTAAAGTACACGAATTCCTCTCAAAAGGAGTCAAAAAGTAGAAATTGTTGGTAAAAAAAGGCCTTACAAGGAGACCGAAAAGCCTCAAATTTAGCTGCTTTTCTAATCTTTTCATTTACTATTTTAATTAAGGTGCAGGGGAACCCTTCGAATTCAGGCCCATTTTAGTATTTCTCTTTAAATATTAGCTCAAAGGAGTCCCCCTAAGTATTCTATAAACTTTATCAATGGCAAGTAAAACCCATACCTTATGAACATAAATACCTATGTACCTTTGGTTATACACTAAAGTATAAGGGAGTGCCCTTAAGAAAGGTTTTTTAACTCTCATAAAAAACTAAAGGATTAGGCAAAAGGGAAGATTTTTAAGGCGTTTTTTCTAACTCTGCGAGATCCCAGTATGTAATAAACAAAATGCTATTCTTGAATCTTAGCGCAGTTTGTAGCTGCTCTAAACTTTGGTAAAGGATTCTGCGGGCGTTTCATATAAGGCAAACTCTTTTCTTAATTAGAAAGAATCTTTACAAGGAATATAGAAATGAACCCCTCTGGATTTTGCTATTCTTTAACATCAGAGAACTTAATAGATAAAGAAATAAAAGCTTTGTCAAGAAAGCCTCCAAACCCAGAAAAACAAATCCTTAAAACGAGAGGTATTAAAAAACCCTTGCAATAAATCTTCGGTCTCTCATCCTAGAACTTTTGCCTATTGCCAACTAAACATTTTTATTACTAAACCCTAGTTATATGAAGGGGAAGAGCGCTGTGTAGAGAGCTCTCTTGGGTGTATTCTTCGTGTTATGACTAAGTTTTTGATATGAATAGCCGGCAGAACTCTGTTAAGCTTGTTTAAATAAATTGTGTGCCACTAAAATAATATAGGGTCTATTGTAACAAGTACAGAAGCTCAAGCTCCTGACAAAGCAAATTCACTAGCATTTGGTTTTTTGTAGAATATAGAGTCCCTTTTGGTAAATTCTGAAAAGTGTATAAAAGAGGTGTTTCTTACTTTTATAAGGAGTCCCCATTTCATTTCCTTGTGACTCCAGTATCAGGTACATTAAACTAAAAATTTCTAGGTTTGAAGAAGGGTACTTTATTAAAAGGTGATCTTTCTATAATCATTTACTAGATACTTTGGTATACACATATCTAAAAAGGGGCTTTGAGGGTACATTTATCAAACTCTATGTTTTTAAAAGTAGTTGTGTAGTTCTAATTTACCGGACCCAATAAAATTTTTATTCGATAGCCCGAGATTCAAGCATGGGGTATCTAGCAAGGCTGCCCCTAATTTACTCATTTAGAGACGAGAGCGTGCTAAGGAAAAGTAATATCGAATTCTTGTTTGAGAAAGTCTTTTAAAGTTATTAAAGGTGATGGGATCATAATGGCTTAGTATAGAATAAATAGGAAATTAAAGAAGCCCTAAAGCTCCTGCCCCTCCCTTTTCTAGGAATGCAATCGATCTTAGATTTTTTGTTACTGCAATTTAGAAGCACTGCGCAAAGATCAAAGAATTCTTTAAACAGACTCTAAAGCTCCGAATAAAAGGGTATCCTAAATTTTCGATTCATGGAAAAAACTGGTGTAAAACAAGTACATCGCAAGGAGTTTGTTACTGGGATAGCAGGATTCGAACCTGGCCCTTTCTGGTCTGAAGCAAATGTTATAATACAAAACTCTATAGTCTCGACAGTCGGTATCTAATTCACTATTACTTTACTATATTTCGGGATTTAGAGACAAGGATCTTAATTTCCTAAGTGGGGTCTATTATTATATAAGTGAATATTAATTTGTAAAAAAGTTCAGCTGACTCAAGATTATACCACTCCAATTTCCAGACCTTATTCGGGATAGAAAAAGCTATGATATACCGGATTGAGTTATTTCAAATTAGTATTGCTTTACTCCATTTGTACATATTTCTAGTCTTTTAAAAAGGATTTTAGTACTAGATTTATAAACAAGATACTTAATTGAATTAGAAGAAATTCCTATAGTTGTTTTTTTATTAAGCCTATCTTCGAACTTTATCCCAATATTGTAAGATCAAGGAGCTCCCCTTTTTACTTAACTTTGTTCTTGGAATCCCATTCCTTTATATCTTGAAAAGTTAGAGTGATATAATAAAAGAGAGGTCTTTCTCACTTCCTAGTTATACGTACCAGAATATAAAAAAGTACGAGATAGAGTACTGTACAAAAGGGTGTCTACTTGCATAAAGTTTTAGGAATATATAATAGAGCTGAGAATATACAACACATGGTACCCCATTCCCGGAAAGGGGCTCTTTACTTTATAAAGGGAGAAGCTTCTGTATTTTCTTAAGCATGACTTTTCTTTGACTTCTAGCTCGTTGATTGATTGTTCTGTGTTGTGTAATCAGCAGGAAAGAAAGCGTGTCTATATAGGTATAGATACAAATATGATTACTAAGAATTAGTATTTCAATAAATGTTAATAGTATGCCTCCAAAAAAGAAATTAATCAGAGTGTCGTATAAACTTAGACTTTCTTATAATACCTACAAGTAATCCTCAGTCAGTAAAATGCGTCAAAAGCACAGGGTTAGCCCGGGGTTTCTATATATATCCAGATCAAGTTCTCCTAGTAATAGTAAGGGGAGGTTAGTTGCTTTTAGCTCTATAAACTATAAAGTGGGGTTTTACTAAGCAATCCAGTTAGTAACATAAATCTAAAACCCAAAAAGTCCTGGCCGTACTGTCATTATAATTCTAGTATAGCTTCTTATTTTTCCTATAGTCGCAGTAATTCCTTTTAGTAGATCTACCTTAATTTTTAGGATCCTTGTGAATTTCTCTTTAAGAGGAGCGTAACTATAGAAAAACTCGAGGTAAAGATTGAGGGCAGTACTTTAACTTTGTTCTGATCAGATTGTTATAAGTGCAGATCTAGTGTAACCTATGTCTTCTATAGAACTTGAACCCTTGGGCTTTTTTAATTGAATTAGGTGTTGATATTAAAAGTATTCACTCTTTTGTGTTGTATATAACTAACTGAAAACAAACTTATCTTTTCAGTAAAAAAGTAAAAAGAAGCTCTTCCTAATTAGAGATAGTAGAGTAAATACTAAGGAATTTTAATGAGCATATTCCAAAAAGGTAAGGGTGGAATTCTTAATAGCGCGGAGTCTCCCTTGTAGTAATACCCTTGTGCTGCCCAGATAAACAACTGAATACGCTATAACTTGCTTGGGAACCTCTTCCCAGGGTATACTGAGTCGTTCACAAACTAAGAGAATAAGAAATTGCTTTAACAAAAAACCAGTACTACTAAAAAACTACGTAAGTTTTATACCCTTAACTTCTCTTGAAATGCTTCCAAAAAATCGATTCCTCGAAAACGGGTTTAGTAACCGCCGTACTGCGCGGGGAGTTTCTAGCACTGCCTGAAATCTGAGCTTAAGATCTTAACTTGAGTTACTCCTTTTTCGTAAATTACGAATCCTAGCTCTATACAAAACTTTCTTGTACATATGTGCCCCATCCCATACTAAGTTAGGCACTTCGCCCTATATTTAAAGATTTAATCTTAATCTAAAATTCAAGATTGGGGTTTATACTCTTTTACAAAGAGCTGCTCAATAGTTTAAGGTTTGAGTTCAACTTCGGGCTGTTAGGCTCTAACACAGAAAGCTCTACCAATACGCAATATGAATTTCTTAATTTTAAAACTAAAAAAAAGAACTCCCTAAGAGTACCTCCTTCTTTTAGAAATAAGCTATGCCTTTAATCTATACAACAAATAGGGAGCTTCTATGGATTCTTAACAAGAACCCTTGCCAGTGCCCTGTAAGGAAAACATACTTTATCGCTTATTTCTCCTATAGGAACTTACCCACCCCTTCTACTAAAAACCCCTTAAAAATACGTGCAAAATTGACAATACGCTCAACGAGCATAAAATACGAAATTGATGAATATCTGTTGGCTAACGCATCTCATCTTTGGTTATAGCATAGAAGAAAAAAACCAAAGGCAAGGGAGGGGCTACCAGTTCCTTTAGAGTCTATTTACTGGGTTATTACGAGTTATATAATGCTTAATTATTCATTACGGGGTTTTCTGCCATCTAGGGATTACAAAGGAAGACTCTTACCTTTTTTATGAGCCTTGACACTGAATAAAGCTTATGGTCCAATTCTTATAAGGCAGCTCCCTCTTTGTTTACAAGGGCTAGTCATTTTGTATCTTATAGAATTTCCTGTTTCTACATTTAACTAAGCTCGGCACAGGGTTCTTCACAGGTCTCAAATTCTTAAGAAAGGCCCTATAATTAAAGAAATTCCATTTTCTTGCATCGGCTGCGAGACTCATAATCTACGGATTTTTCAATACATTCTCCAGCTACTCCTCTGCTAATCTTACATAAGTAAGAAGAGGGAATAGTCTAAGAAAATAGCTTTATTTTCTCATGGAATGGAGGGTCTTAATTTATTTACCCGTCTGGACAAGCTCTTATATAGTATACTTTGACTGAGTAACCAATGGTTTTAAATCAACATGCAAATTAATTATTTTTAGGTTCTGCTTCTAACATTTCCTGATATGTCTATCAACTAAAGATTCTATAACTTGATGAAATTGACTTACTGCCACGTGATCACGTGATTATAAGGTTTTTACCGGGTGTTTGCTACTTTCCAAAATTATATATATCCAAAAACATGGGCTAAGGAATTAAAGAGAGGACTCCTCCATTTTTTAACAAAGTGAATTCCCGGATTTTGCTTATGCGCCTATTATATATCCTACCAATTTACCATTAACAGGAAGACTTTTTCTTGAAGTTTTTGAGTTTTTGTATACCTCTCTCCTTGGAATAGAGTCCCCAGTTACAGGTAGGGATATCTTAAAATACTAAATTTAATTCAATAACTGAGTTCACTGCCTAGCATATTCAGTATCGGGTGTGTTTTTGCATTAATCTACTAAACCCAGAAATTTTCACTAAATTTGGTATGGAAAATGCTCTTTTCTTGGATTCTACTTAAGCTCCTTTCTAGAGGATAGAAAGTTATAGGAATGCCGTAATTAGAGATAGACAGCTCTCAATTATTATATCTATTTGATGTGTATTTGCTTTCTTGTTCTAAACTTCCCGTACACCAATACTCTGATCTAATATAGACACTCATATTAGCAAGGAATTAAACCTTAGAACCTCCTTTTGTTTTCTTAAAGGAATCCTTTATCTTTTCTTCAAAGCCTGCGCGAACTATACTATAAAAATTAACAATCTTTAGTACATAATATAAAAACTGCTTTGTTAATAACGCACTTAGCTACAGAAAAACCTCAGCGGCCCACTGTCAAGAAAGAGGACAACCCATAAGAAATTACACTTATAGTCTACTCTTTTATAAAGACCCCAAAAAACTAAATAAACTATCTGCATTAAGAATTAAACCCTGCTATATTCCTGTTTACCTTATATACAAATTAACTCTTTTGCAACACAGAAATTTTATGCTTTGGATTGTATGAGACCGGACTTTATTTGTCTAGCAGGCACTGAGGGGGTTTAATAAAGCTTAGCTAGAACTAATCATATTGTAAATTGAGAGGTGCTTTTTCCACAAGTTAAAGTTCTATAAGTAGAGTGCCCGTGTGTACCTTACAGAAGTATCACGCCTTTTGGGATGGGCCCCCTTTATCAAGAACGGAGTTCTATTATATATATTATAAGTGGCCGAAATATCGTTTATAAGGGTTTATGGGACTTAGCCCGCATGAGGCATCTATGGTTCTAGCTGAAACAAATGGATACCTACTGTAACATATATTCAAACAGGTCATCCCTAGCTTATTTTAGGTTTGGCAAATATGAGAAGCAACTAATGGGTTTTTTGAGTATTTACTGTCGTAAGTTTTTTGTAACTGAAACCCATATTTTAAATACATAAGTTTTGAGATCTCAATTAATATTCGTATATTTGATCTTGCTTGGTATTGATAAGGAGTCAAAGACCCTTATAAGTAATGAGTGTTACCCCGTGACACTCGGGAAAGTTAGAGCTTTACTGCGGTAGGGGTAAACCTTTAGTTGGTGAGCCCCTTTATTTTGGTATTGATCTGGCTAGCGTGGGAGTCCACAAGGATAAGTTCGTCAATGATAATAGTGATTATCCACTTTCTTTTTTCGGATAATGCATCAATAAAATTAACTAAGAGTCAGCAAATCTCGAAATGAACTTTTTGGTAAAATTAAAGAGGAATCGCTATCAAATTTACTAGAAAGACTAAGTTCTCTGTATAGCATAAGTTCAAAGCCAGTCGTTGGGGGCCCTTGTAAAATATGTTTAAAAAGCATGAATGCTGGGAATCCGGTCAAAAAAAATATCAGAATGAATAATAAAAAGAATACTTATTTAGGTTTGAGTAACTAGCCAAACGAAGTTTCGTATAAAGTTTTAGTTAAAACTCCCTTGTTTCAAATAAAGCGCCTTAGATTCTGTAGATATGCACTGTTACAAATAGGGAGTGTGTATTATTATTGTGATATTTAGACTTTACTACCAGAGAAATAACTTTTAATTTTAAGCACTCCCATAATTCGGGTATGGGATTCCCTAAGAAAAAAGGGACTATAAAGCATATGAAGAGATGTTTTAGTCTAACCTGTGCATAGGGGAATAGGTAAGTGATAGTGGGATTCAACTACGTTCCTTACACAAGCAAAAAGGGGATCTAGTCAAAAAGTAAAAGTCGTACCCTGCAAAAATATCTTTTTGTTTTGGTATTTACATGCTATCTTAGATTGACGGAGGCTTTATATTACGGATATACCAAGGCAAAACCTCTACTCTTTGAATTCCACGTAGCACAGAATAACGAGTTTTAATTGTAAAGTACAGATGAAGGACTTTAGGAAATGCGTATCAGTTATTATAGTTTCTTAATTTCTTGACATATCCAATTGACTTTGAGTTCTCAACTCTTCTCTTCACTGAGTTTGATTCACTGTACTTCAGAATTCTAGATATAACCTTTTCTTTAAGAGTGTATTTCTGGGTTTTTGCTTGTGATTTTGTTCTTTTTGCTGGTATACTAACCTATATAAGGTTTCCTCTAGAGAATCTCCTTAGTTAATTCATGACGATAGCTTTTGTAGCTTAAACGAATTACGATTAGCGGGAGTTGGTGTATATAAAGCCGTCTATAAAGCTAGTCTAGTAATACAAATTTCATATTAAGAGTTCCCAAATCCCGTAGAAGGTACAATAATAGATATATTTTTTCTACGAATCACTTAAATTACGTTGGCATTATAACAACAAGTAGTGTAAAGAAGAGTATGTTTAACAAGAGATTGGATCCCACTAGTAAAAAAAAAATAACAAAATATTAGCTTTGATGAAAATTACCTTGCAATTAAGTACCATTGACACCGGATTAGATTAGGACTCTTATTCGAGTATTATAAGCAAGGCTTCCGGTTCCACACTTCTTATTTTATTAAAAGGGACACAGAGTGCAGTTTTTAAAGGTTAATACGGGGAGTCACAGGAAACGTAGTCCTCTCGATGTAATGTGATGACTAAATAGAATCACGGAATACTGCTCAGTCAATTTTAGTACAATCAACCTTTAAGTATACCTTATATTACACTATACAGATTTAAGACTCGGGCAATACGAGGGTTAACAAGTTTAATAATAAACATAAAGCTAATTCCTTAAAGCATAAGAGTCAACACTCGTTAGCTACGCATTGCATTTTCTCTACCTATAACTGACATGCTTGATATACGATAGTAAGGGAATCATAAGGAATTCTGTTATGTATTTCTTTAAAAGCAGCTTAGGTAGTAGCAGTAGCCCTTAATAAAGGCTTAGAAATCCATATGTTATTAGTTAATAACCCTATTTATATCACAAGGCAGACTCAAAGGATTTACCTACTCTACTTATAAGAGATACAAAGAACACCTATTAAGCAAGATTTTCATTATTAAGTAAATAATTAACAACATATAGAATCCCGCCGATTAGCTCCTCCCATCCTTTAGGTATTACTGGACTTAAAGGAACCGAATCCAAGTTAAGGACAAAAAAGCTTGCAATAATTCTTATTTTTGAAATGTGTTGCACCGAGGAATATCCTAGTGTAAGCCAAGGAAGAGTTTTTTTACTATTTTAGAAATTTAAAACCTTCTATTAAAACTTTTATGCCTTTACTTTATTCGAGGTCTTTTTCTACTAAAGGAATCCTTAATATTAAGTAGGAAATTAGTAAAATAAGAGAAATTCCACTCAAATCTCACCTTTGATATTTACTAGAAATATTTCCTATAACAAACAAAATAAGACTGCTTTTACTAACTCTGAAACAACTTATACAAAAAAGCCACCTGCCGGGATTGAAACATTTATATATAATTAGGATTCCCTGCCTGAATATATATAGAAACTTTGCCTGGTTAGAATATAATAAGAGGAGCTACTGTTTTAAGGTATAAACTACAGAGAACCCTTGAAACTTGCGCTATAGATCCCTGATTTAATACCCAATTTTAGATCGAAAACCCGGGGTTTGTCGGGCGTTTTCTGAAATTAAGTAAATCGACTAATTTTCTTACGTACTTTTACAAACCTGCTGCCGAATCCCAGAGTTTAGGCATCTCATTAAAAAAAAGTAGAGTAAATTCCTGGTTTAAAAGAGTGACCAATCCACAAAGCCCTTTAAAAAGAGTAAGAGCTTGTGTTTACATTTATTACAATCTAAATTCTAATTTAATACCTTAAAACTTTCGCTTACTTGAAGATAAGTTGGAGTGCCTGTAGCATATTTAGATTGTTTTAGGTAAGCGAGACTGAATCCGGTGTAAAAGAAAGTTTTCATTTGTTAAACAGTAATAAAGCGTCCGTTTTTCCCCTACATTCCAAGCTTGGGTATTAGCTCTACATATCACACGCGATTAATACAATCGAAATAAGCAAACTCCAGGAGGGGCCCTAAATAAGAAATAAACCTTATCTTGTAACTCTTCTTCTAGTAGTTTAGTATTTTGATTTGAGGTATCACTAGGATTACACTCAATGCTTTTCTTACTTACACAAAGTAATTGCTTTACTGAACAAGTATCCTATAATATTTTTGTAAGGGGTCCTTTCTGTGGTCTGTGGAAAGAGATCCAAGAAACTTTGTATTAAGTTTCTCTTTCTTTTTTCAAGGAATTAAGCCTACACTTTGTACGGAAAAGCGAAAAGAACAGCAAAACAATTTTAGAATAGTAGAGCTCATCAGAGTCTTTTCAACCTTGGTAACGAAAATAGGGATAATTAGCTATTGAAACGCCAGAATAGTTTAGGATTTTTAATAATAAATAAAAGCAGTGATTAGACCCATAAAACGAGATTCTATCTGGATGCTCTTTTAGCTGTTGTGATCTAATATTAGTAGAATTCTTGCTCATAAGGATCCCATATAAAACGATATCTTTAAAGAAAAGTAGGGTACCAAAATCCCAGTTAAAACGAGACTAGAGCTACTCTATACACTATAAACCACGATGCTCGGTTAAATTTGACCTGTAAGTAAAAATATTCAATATATAGGGGGGACAAAATTCTGTAATAGACCTAGAACTCTGTAAGGATCCGTTCATATACAATACACGTTTCAATTGCTTCTTCTGTACGTTGAGAATTAAGTTTAATAAGTAATGGTAGAGTTTTTGTTCTCAAGATTAGCCCCTCATCACAGCCTATTAGGACACATAGCAAGTCTTAGCCTACAGAACTTTATCTTGGTTATGTATTCTTCGGAATTGAAATATAAAGATACAAAAAAGAATAGAAATAGGTTGTCATCAGCTCTTTAAAAGAAAGCGTTGGAGTTTTACAAAGGATATTTCTATTCTATAATAATAAGATTTCCTTTAGTGGTTCAGGTAGAATAAAAAGCTTACAATATCCAGTTCAAAATCCTAAGATTTAAGTATTACGTATTACACAAAATGGAGGGGGTAGCTAAAAATAAAATGTATTTTTTAAGATAAGTATTAGGAATTTGCTTAATTAAAAAGGGGTAATATGCTAAGCAGTTTCCTTAGGAGTTTCCCAGTTAGCGTGTTTCTTACTAGTCTAAAGAGGCCGCCCTTGAGAGTTCCTGTAGCTTTACTACGGAGTCTTACGAAAGGAAAGGAAAGCAAACTACACGGCATGCCTCGGCTTGAACCATCGACTGATATTGCATTGTATTTGTGTTATACCTTTTTTAGGGGCTCAGAGAAACGTTATACTAGTTTTTAAAGAAACTAATATGAGCAAAAGCTTTGTAGATAGTACGCCCCTATGAAGTTTTTTCTAAATAGGTGTAATACTTTGGCATCGCATTCTGTGAAATCTATTAAGGGGGGTTAGTAAGGCGGGTAATTACTTGTTTATACTGCGGCATACTTAACAGAATACCAGGATCAAGCTTACTCCAATATGTAATTAGTCTAGCGTACCTGGACCCCATAAATAAGTAAACGAAGCATTTTGGACATTCCTTACTTTATTGATAAGTTTTGTTTTCACACGATTTGCGCCTTGTTGGTTTACAGGGTTAGGAAAGAGTTTCGGTAAAAACCCATGTATTTATGCTAAACAACTATAAGTAAAGGCTCCTAGAGATATAGTTAGACACATAAATAAAGCTATAGCCTTACGTAGAACTCAGCTAACCAAAAAACTCTGAAATATTTAAAGTCTTCTTAACATGCCCCATTAGAAAGGAGACCAAAATCCCTATTACAAAACTACTTTTCTAAGTTTTCGGAGCATATCCAGAGAAGGTTCTCTAACAAGTAGTTTTTGTTAAGAGATAAAATTAAGAACTTAGTCAAGTAGGGCTCGATCTATACATTTGTAAGAATACTTGTTCAATTCTTACTTCTTCTGTAAAGTGTCAGACTGGGGTAGAGGCAGCCCGTGTATAATATAGTAAAGCTTTTTTCTATCCTATACTGCAGTATTACGTAATAATTTCACAAATATGTAGTAACACCCAGAGCAGGCAAAGGTAAGTAATAAATCAAGATTATAGACAGAGTCGGTTATACCGCTGATATTGGATTCTTCACAAGCGGGGATAAAAGTACTAGTTTCAATAAATTTTTAGTAGGAGTAGTAAACAACGTGTAATCCAATACAAAAATTTACATATCATATATCTAAAACAGTTACAACAATTTTTGTAGGAAAAGCAATTGCAATTAGAGGAAGCGCTCCTTTTTTATTACTGTTTGTAACCCAGTCTAAATTTAAGGTTATATCCTGGAGACTATCGTATTTCCGACGGAGCAAAGTAAAAGAAAGTAGATCCAGAAAGCCTTAAATAAAGAGAAGAATCCAGAGGACCCTGTAAGCCTTTTATATGACCCGAACTTATAGTACTAGATTTAGTTTTTGGGGGGCAGAGGATCACTCTTATAGCTCATTTGCCATACTTAGAAGAGGGTATACCCCCTTGTGTTGAAGAACCCTATTACCTTTTAAACCTCTTTCTTATTAAGATAAGTTGAATTAAGGAATTTTATTATTTAAGCTGACACATGCTTTGATAATAGAGGACTAATTCTTTAAATAAAGGTATAACCCATCAAGAGTCTTCGCTCAATTTTCCTTAAGACTTTCTGTTTGCTAAGACTTGTTTTATAATACAGATTTGAGAAGTACTCGTTTTAAAAATGGAAGCCAAAGCTCTGCTTTTTTTAGTTGCTAGTAAGTGATAGGGGTTGAAACCTTGTTAATTTATTACTTGAGCGGGTACTTATGAAAATGGCACTAATAGGTGATTCTAAATTCTAGAAGCTACTTATAAAGTATTAGTAAAAAAATTGTATACTGAAAAAGCTCCACTTATAAATTCAGTAAACTAAGGGGCTAAAAGGAAAGGAAATCAGTGGCTTGATTTTCCCTTTTTGTTGAGCTTTACTTAAAAACACTTTCAATTCTATAGTAATAAGAATCCTTCATAGAGTTAGGCAGGAACTATATACTTTTCCGCTTAATCTTTGACAAGTTCGCCTTTCTCAGATACCAAAAAGAAAAGGGGGTTAAAACTGAGCTCTCACTTCAGAGAGAATTTATACTCGTTTTTTATTTATTAAGAGACCTCTTTATATGTTTTTAGAATGAGTGGGTAAACCATTAAATGAAATTTATGTGCATTTGGAGTTATCTGTCGCATCAATAAAACCCAAAGAATAGCAAAAAACTAACACTTTCAAAAACCCTTGGTTGGATTTGAGCTCTAATTAAAGAAATAGTCACGCCCAGGCAGCTTGTGATTTAATACAAATCTAAGGGAATTCCTCCTCAAATTTAAGTGAATACTTTTTTTAGTTTCTTAAGCCGGGTCTCTCTAGAATGATAATTGAAATTCTCAGGCTTTGCTAAATTTGTTTTATTATATAGTAGGATCCTCTCTCTTATATATACATAACCAAGTGAGTCGTCAACGCCTTCCTTACTAACTATTAGTAACTCCTTATTTCAATAAGTTTTCTTATATACAAGGTAAACAGACTCATATCTATTTACAAAAAGGTAACAATACTCCCAATAAGTCTATTTATTACAAAAGAAATGCTCTTAAGCTACCTAGTTAAGCAATACTAATATTATTGAAATCTTAAGCCAAGCTATTTATTCGATGAAGTTAACAGGCCTAAGTTCAGACGGGCTTCCCTTTTATTATCTATTTGACTATATTCCATAAATACAGTTTAAAGAGGTAACCCCTTGTGTATTATTTAAGAACCCTTTATTTTACAAACGGATTTTTAGTACCTAAGGTCTTACTTTATTCTTATTGAAAAGTCCCAGATCCTGCTTACCCGGTTTTCTAAGACGGACTAGCTCCAAATACAATATAAAGTCTAGCTTTTGAAAGAGTTTTGTCTATATAATAAATACCCACTTCCTCAACCCCATTTCTTAAAAAATGGGAATCCGTGTGCTTTCTATATTTAAAAAGGAGCTCTTGCCGAAAGAACTTAGCTCCTCTACCCCGGTTACGTGTGAAGTACTACTAAAAGAACGTTCAGTACATTACTTAGGCGCAAGCTCTTGCAATTGTTTTTATCCTGGTAGAGGCCTGAAAACTCCCGTAAGGAAATACGGATTCCATATTATTTGAACCCTATCTATTTAATAATTGCACAAGGATTCTAGAAGTTTATTAAACCAAACGTGTTTCCTATATAACATAGCAGCAGTTTTTAATACAATCCTTTATAATTTTCTATTTTTGTCGTCAATTAAAGTACTACTGACTATACTTACGTGTCTCAAAGCAAAGACTGTGCAAGTATCCGATTGGTTCTATATGCTACCCTTTTTGTTATATGGAATCCTTATAGTTATATATAAGCTGTCCAACTAAAAACAGGTATTTAAAATATCTAAATGTTAAGTTGTACTTACTTGAGGATCCGCGTATATTCTTGATAAGAGGTTTATTCCGGTCTTCTCGACTTTTCTGTCAGTAGCTAATATACTAAGGTATACAGCATTTCAACTACCTACGAGTTCTTAACAAAACAAAGGAGGTCGTGAAAGATTTCGAAAAAAAAGTAAGAACGGTTTTGCAGTGCTTTTAGGTAAAATGTCTAGCTTAGGGTGCCCCGATTGATTTATGAGCTTAGAGTAAATACTTTTAGTTGTAGATTAATCAGATACAAAATGAATGAGATTATAGCGTATGCTGCCTTTATTATTCCGTTTTAGTGTAAGCTTTTATTATAAAATTGCATCTATTACTTTAATGAGAGCTTGTAAGTACAAGAAAATCTTTGGCTCCTTCTACTTTCCTAGTAGGGAATTTTTGTACTTAATAAGATTACTACTGCATCTCAAATGTATCAGACGCAGTATAGACATGACAAAGTATTCTATAAGGTTACACAAGCTTCTTAGTTGCTCTCTAACTAAGGCAGATAGTCCAGAGATTAAGAAGCGGCCTCTGCTTTAAACTAGAGGTTTATTAAAACTATAAATAAAAGAGCCTTTTGCGATAATGAAATTACTTAGATAGAATCCATATTCTACATCTTTACCTAAGAAGCAATCAAGGTTAGGCTGTTGAGGGCAGTCTCCGATTTAACTATTTCAAACTAGAAGAAATTTGATTTTCATAATAAACAGAAAATTGAGTAAATTACAGTGGATTCGTTAACTAATAATAATAAAACAAGTGAGGGATGCTTTTAAAACTTATACAAACATGTTTTCTTCTATAAATTACGTAATAGTTTTTTTACAAATTAAAAGAAAAGATAACTAACAAATACTAATCTGGGAAAGTTTTGTTTACAGGATATTCTTTCCTTAACTCAATGTAAAAGTAACTCAAATTTATTGCTATATGTTTAACAATATAGGGCAAGTCAATTACTTTTAATAAAAAGGATACCTCTAATAATATTTATTTACTGGAGTCTCCTTTCAAAAAAGACTTGATGCTAACTACTTATAAGAGACAGAATTAGTGTAAAACTAAGGATGTCCTATTAAGAAGTTTGACTTTTGTTTCAGTTTTCATTGTCTGAGTTTTTCTCTACGTGCTTAACAAGGTTAGTAATTGTAAATTAAAAGGTACAAGTGTAACAAAGAATCCTTGTTAAAAAGGTTGTTTAGTTGCTCTACCGAATGTTATTTGTTTGACTCTTATCAGTTTAGTTTACTTAAACTTAAAGGAGAATCCGGATTTAAGGTTTTAAGTTTAGAAGTACTAGGAATAGTAGGAGTTTTTGTAAAAAATAGACTTAATTGTTAGGAAAAGACCTTGGTGTATGCTTCTCGGGTTTACGAAAATAAAAGCTATGGAGTATACCCGTGTCTTAATCGGTTTTCCGGATCCTGCTAGAATTCTATCTTGAAAAGGGACTCTATATTTTAGAATTACTAGTTTTTTAGATTTCATGCCTTAAATGCAGATTATTATATTATTAAGTTTTATTAAATACCCACTAAACCAGCCTATCCATTTCCGTTATAAGATAGTGTACTCAAATATAGAGTCTCCTAAAGGTTTTACTATTACTTAACTCTTTTTAATTAGGAGCACCTCTCATGATGAAGAAGAATTCCATTAAGCTATAAACAAGACTTTCAAGACTTTTCTTTTTTTAATATATACGGAACTATAAGCATTGATAGAAGCACTTTATCCCTAAGAATTTTTCTAGTTCGACGAACGAGTAAATTAAGACTCTGAAATTCAAGGCTATAAAGCTTCCCTTGCTAGCACAAGAGTCCTTCTTGTGTCAAACCTTCCCATTTTTTATCAACAACATATAAAAGTGTACACTCTATTTTCTGATTTACCAGACTGCAAATGGATAGTTTATGCTTTCTGGTTTCCTGTTAATATAGACATATGTCTACGAGTATATAATATGTTTTTACTATGTTATTTATGGATCATAAGATATTTACCCTTGAAAGTAGGTATTTAAAGGTGTTTTAAGCAGAAACAGAAATTAGCTAAACTTCCCCCTTTTTATCTTGTAAAACCCGTAGAACCCTATCCCACCTCAAAAGCACAGAGGAATTTGTTAATGAATATGCTTCTGTTTACTAAGAAGAATTTCCTAAACATATGTAAGTTTCTAGAACTCCGATGCTTGCTTACAGAACTCTGAAATAAAGAACCTCTCGGAGCATAGTAGGACTTGAACCCTGTACTGATGAGAGACCTTTACAATGATAAATCTACCAAAAGACGTTAGATTCCCTGTGCTGAGGCAGTCAACCATCTATTTCATAGATTTAGGGACCTCTCTCAATAGAACTCTGATCAAAGAAAGTTTCCTATAACCAATAGGTTCTGTACTATATACATGGGATATATGTTCCCTATTTTATAGACTTCTTCCTAATTTACAGGGGTGGTAAAGAAGTACTAGGAGCCCTTTTCTTCACGCCCAATATACTAAGCATGCTTCCCAAACCTGACCGTTATATGATCACACTTGACACTACTTCCGATCCAAGCAACCAGGCAAAACCCTTCATCACCAACGAGAAACTTAACTAAAAAGAAATAGTATATCCGGTAAATAGATACTACCCGCCTACAAGGAATAAGGTAGCCCTCCTTTCCCCTGTTTTCGGGAACAGTACTAAAACGAAAACCAAAAGATGAGGTGCGTTAGCCAAGTTACTTCCATTAGATTCTATTCTTTTTGGAATGAGTCATAATTTTCAAATTGTATATATTTTAGATGCTTTCCTCTATCTAGGAGTGCCCCAATTCCCCGAGTATCCTCGGGGTAAATTAAAGGATTTATAGAATGGAAAGAAAATCAATATTATATACACTTTATATAAATAGAAAAGAACAGGCTTGAGAATTGAGTTTAGAGGTTCTCCCTTGTTTAAAAAATCAGTAAAAATTCTAACACAACAGCTTCTACCTTGTTCAACTAAAGTCTACAGAGCTCTAGAATTTACTTTAGAAAACTAGGAAATCTTTCTTAGATTGGTAGGAAAAAACTCCTTTGAAAGAATCTCTTGGTAAGAGAAAACTATATGTATAGTCATAGTGCTCGCCCCAAATAAAAGAGGGCTTTTAAGGGCCTCCTTTCATGCAAATAAGGTATAACCACCACGCCGTAACTAATAAAAGTTATTCTCGTAACGGGGACCTAAAGTAGAGAAATTTTCTATGTAAGTCTACGAAAAGAAGTACCCTAAAGATTAATACTGTATTATTAAAGAGTGGTCTCCTTTATTTACTAGATTTTTCTTTTAGAGGCATTTTTTATATTCCATTTAGTATCTAGTGTACCTCACTACAAGATTTTTATTAAATTATTTTTATAGAGTCCGGTATCCTAGAGGTTTAAATCCCCCTTATTTTTAGTTAGTAAACCAAAGTGCTGTAAGTCCCGAACTAAAGCAAGTCGCGAAAAAGAGTCCTTAAGAGAAGGGTACTTCCTTATACATTATGATTACTGCCTAAGTTTTTTAATAACGTAGAATACACTATTTCATAAACAAGAAAAAGTCTTTCGTACCGAAAAAATGAGATAAAATAAACTACACCATTATCCGAGCAGAGGAAACCTAATTTCTCTGAATTTTACTTTAGAGTTTGTGAATTCTTATTTTTTTTTATAATTGATTTTAGACTATAATACTAGTTTATTAGAGATAAAAGGCCTTCTCACAACTAAGTATCTTCGTTCTGTCAACTTTTGAATGTATGTTAGTTGTTACGCCTAAATGAGTCTACTCCGGTATTCTGGTTTAACCTCAGCTCTTGAAGCCAAGTAGACACGGGAATAGTAATCTAAGCACTTCACCCAAATACCTTTATAGGTTTTTACCTATGAGAAATAGTTAGGGACCCCATTTTTAAATAAATCAGTTCAAAAAAAATTTATTTGGAATAGACCAGGTGTAGGACTAAACTTTACACTTAAGTAAATCGAATTTAATAAGGAAAATCCCCCGGCAAAAAGGAGCCCTTGTCCACAAGAAGCTGCTAAACAAAGGTTTTAACAAGAAGTATATCTATTTAAACAGTTACACTAGGCATAGCCCATCAATCCTGAACTAAGAAAATTTCCCTTTACAAATATCTAGGAGAACCCGACCCTTCCCTCCTAAATACAAATACCTACTTTTTTTGCCCTAAAAGAGGAACCTCTTTTATTAGATGTCTACCCTCCTAAGAGAAGTCTTAATTAAGAAATTACTCCTATTTGATAGTTTTTCTTATAGTTATTAGTAAAATCCTTAACAAAGCTCAGTTTAGCCATCCCTGTAAGCCAACCCCAAAGCCTTAGACTACATATCCTGTTAAGTTTTATTAACTACCTATATTAAGAGGAATGCCTATAAGTAACTCCAGGTAAACCTTATACTCCTTCTATTTTTAGTATTTTAAGATAAGAAACCTATTACTACGACTCTTACTGAAAGCCCACTAACTGCAGAAAGCAAGCTTCATTCGGCTGGGAGCCACTCACCTCCATTTTCCCTCTCCCTTTAACTTATAGAAGGGGTTTTAGCTCAAGCAATATAAGTTCAGTAGTAATTTTCATTTAACTAGGAAAGCGCTCAGGCACGTTTAGGGCTTCCCTTTCAACCCCCGGATCCCTGAACTTCAAGCACTATTTTCTTCTATAGCTTTCAACTCCCGTTTCGGACTGCTTTAATAGTATTTTGTTTAAAAGCAAGAATTTTATATAGGACAGTAACTGAATACAATTTTTTAAAGTATAGAATTGATTTAAGTTTCGTTGTAGTTTATATATTATCTTAGCATTGTCTTGAAAAGGAATAGATCCATTAGTTCTTACAACTCAAGGATCCTTTGTTTTATTACTCATTTTTAGTATACCGAGGGAGGAGAGTCTCTTACTTATTTTATCTGTTTTAAAGCTACTTACTGAATACAAAAAGAGGGAATCCTCGCTATCAAAAACTAGGAGAGTCTGAATTACTATATACTTCTTCCTAGTCTGAAAAATCTGAAACAAAAGCTTTTATAGGTACTATTATTCTAAGAGATTTTTTAGTCTATGGGTGACTAATAAGTTCTACTTTCCTTTGCGAGGCTTGTGCTACTAATAACAATTTAAGTAGTATAATTAAGAATAATCAGAAAACCTAATGAAGTGAAGCACCAAAAGTTACTCCTTTTTTCATAAAGAATATGTCTCAACTCTATCAAAAGCAGCAAATATGTATCTTGGCTAGCAACATTTGTTTATTACAGAAGTTAGAGCCCTTTGTAGAAGAAAAATCCCGAAAGTAAAGGGTATAGTTTTTCTTGAGGATTTCATACCTAAAGCAACTCTTTAACAAATTAAGCCTTGCTAAAAAGTATATACTATATATAGGATTCCCTTTTAACTAGCTAAGAACTAAGGTAAGAAAGTACTCATTTTGATTCAAAGTGAGGGATGCTTGCTTGCTGCAAAATGAACAAGAGAAATCTTGCCTTAATAGAGCTCACTTCCTTTTCGATCCATTTCAGTCCAGTATAGCGAGAAAAGTCCTCAACCGTTGCCTAGGGAAGCTTGATCCTAATTTCATAAAGTTGAGTCTGACATAGCTGTCAAATCAATAAACACCATTTTAGGAAGGGAAGACATTTCAAAAAAAGAAAAAAGGAGTCTCATATAGCTGTCAAAGTCTTACTTTTTACACAATTTCGAGACAAGCTCTCCTCTTAAGATTGGATTGAGGACCAAAATCCCGGGAAATTACAAACTTGGCAATTTAGAAACAGGTCCACAGAGGGAAATTGCTTGTTTATTCATTTTACAATTATATGTCTCCTACTTTTTTTGAAACAGGGAAGCTTTTCTAATATTAATAAAGGTTATGAATTAAAATGCTAGTCAAGAAACGTACTCTTCCAAGGGCCTAGCTATTATAGGTACAGTCCGACTAATCAGCTGCATACTTCATATCAGAAAATACTCCAAAAAATAGAAAGGAATATCTAAAATTCCCTAAGTGGTCCCGATATAAAATCTTTAAGGTTTAAAACCGAATCTTGTAGCATCTTTTGTTTAATAACCCAGTTTTCCTAAACTCTCACTAGAATGAGTCTAGAGTATTAGATTTTGCCCATATTTCATGTTCCTTTATAAGTCTAGCTAACAAAGGGAATTGATTAACCAAAGGAAAAGAACGAATACCTAAAGATTACTATATATTATCTATTTATTAACCTATACAATATAAAGAAAGAGTAAGACTTTCCTAACTATATATAAAATACAATAGGGAATACAGTATCTACAGGCTACCTGAGGAGTAGAACGGATCTCAAGAGGAGTGTTATAAGGATAAGACATAGGCTAGAGGTACAGGTATCATGAAGAGTAAGGAGGCTCATAAGAAGACTCAGGTACAGAGTAAGAGTCTAGCTCTGAAGAAGGTTATGGTATTTAGATAGGTATGAAAGCAGGTAATAAGAAGTTAGGGTATATAAGGTATGAATGTTCTATCTAAGATACTACTTGCATGACCCTCCTTCGCTACGCTCCAGTTGGGGATATAAAAGGAACTAATCTCTAAGTCTACTATAAGCGATGTAACCCTAAGGAGTATTCTCAGGATCTCTGCAAAGGATACTCAATTAGAGTAAAAAC
>JAYMSZ010000061.1:0-35643 GCA_036897665.1 Pelargonium citronellum
TATACATAATATTTTTCTTAATAAATTTTGGTATATATACTACCCGTGCAACGCACGGGGTCAAATACTAGTTGCAATTAACAATGCAATGAGAATGAGGTCATTTGGTAACCACAGTTAATTAGATTCATACTCAATTATTTATTGGTTGGATTAGGTGATGTTGAGGTTGAGATTGGACAAATAAAACTATTTGACTTTTGTGGAAATCTGCTGATTCACATCTACCTAATAATCTCTATTATTCACTGGCAGTTTCAATTCAATTGTTTAGTAATTAATTAATTAATTAATTTATTGTTAGATATTTATATATATTTTAAATAACAAAGTAAAGTCAATAACTAAAATAGAAACCAATCACAGTGGTACATTTGGCTACATATACTGCGTTAGTTGAAATAGCGTTTGCGTTCGATCTCTACTCAACACACTCCTAGAGAGAGAGATGAGCTTTAATTGTGACTTACCATCAAATGAGGATTAGTCTGAATTTGATAAAACGACTTAAAAGTGTCAACTACGAGTTTACGGGCCCGCTCAGAAACCTCATAGTTTAATCCGGAAAAAAAGGCATAATAGAACTTATAGAATTTGACATACTAGTTTGGTGAGTGCCATGATCCAAACTCTAAATTCTGAAATTTTATTGTTGTGAAATACTTAGCACATGTTTGTATAAATGAAAACAAATATGTGTGACAAATTTACTTTTGTCTGCTATCCATTTTATTGTAAAAGGACCAAAACTGGTTTCATTATTTGGTATGACAGCACAACTATGAGATGCGGTGCTATCTCTAATCTCCATTTGGAGCATATATACAAATCCCTTTTAAGTTGTATCCGTTACATTATATAAGCCGCCTATGCTAAAGTAGTTAACAACACTTCCGATCCCTGAATTTGTTTCATTTTAAAGTTGATTATTATTTAAGATTTTTACTCATTTGCAACTATGGATTGACAAATTTTTATCATTTATGGTTTGTCCATGTTACATGCTACTACTGGTTCACCACTTACACGTAGGGATGCACCACCACTATCACTCATCTCTTTGAAGCATTGTCGTCGTATTGATTTTCTAATTCAATTATTCCAAAATTAAACGTCATCGTTTATATAAACAAAAAAAATCAAACACGCAAAGAAAATCCACTTTTGATTCTCGTTGACCTTTGTCTCCAATCTCCAAGCCTCGTCGTCTCGACAACATTTACGACTTAGCTCGTCGACTCAACCACATGCGCCGAGGAACAACATGCTATTGTTGCGCTTCAACCATGGCGGCTAACGACATCTCCATTTTGAAAACCCTAATTGCTCCCATCAATCTCTCTGTTAGCTTCTCCTCCTCTTGTGCCTCCACCACGAACCCTTGTCGATCGTCACGCTCGATACATAACACAATGTCAGGTGGAGATACACGGTACTTTCACAATCCCGTTCACGATTTTGAAACGGTTATTTCGTAACGCGTAATTTCCGTTCATTAAGCAGTATATGAGTGACCCGAAAAGAGGGGTGTTGTGAAGTTGGAGGTTAGCGAGGGTTGTTGAGGATGGAATAGAGATGTGTTCAAGGCTAGAGGAGGAGGAGGGTGTTGTGAAGTAGGATCGACCACCAGTTAACATTGTTAAGTTAACTTTGATGGTGCAACGTCTAGCAACAACGAGGGTTTAGACGGTGGTTGGGTGGCGCGGGACTGGCGGGGAGGAGGTTGCAGGTGGTGCAAGGACAAGGTCAATGGTTCGACCATAGTGGATGCTCTCATGGATTAAAGAGACGGGATGGAGAAAAAATATTGTGGAATGAGACACTAAATAAGTTATCTCAGATCTTAAGTTATGACTATAAATGTATAGTGACCAAGATCTTGATATTGATGTTCGTATTAGTTTAGATACTGATTTAGTGAATGTCTATTTCTCGTTTATTAAATGAAATGCATATGTAGTAGTTCACCTTCTTGTGAAGGTCTCTAAGTATGTGTGTATGGTCGTCACTCTTGGAGTAGAGTGGATTGTTCTCCGAAACACCTTCAGTATTGATTCCCATTAAAAAATGGTTGAGAGAATAAAACTATACTTACAAAATAACAATTGAAATCATCAATTATGACTTCGAATATTTGAATGACAAACGGCTAAGATATTTGTGTACTTCCAAAATAAAGGTCAAAATAGAAAGGTAGGCTTATATCATGCGGGCAGCCCGTCACATGCATACATGAATATTTTCTTTACAACTTTTGACTTTACCAAGATTTAGACAACACGTGTAACTTCCATACCTTATTTTCCATGAAAAGAAAAAACTTAGGATGCAATGTAAATGCTACACTAACTTCATTGATGGACAATGTATACTTACCTATCCACCGACAATAGAGCCACAATTTTTGTAGTCTACAATTTGGGTCAATTTACTTATCGATGCTTCGAATATAATTCTCTTCCAATGAATTAAATACATTTCACAAGTAAAATAGACTATTTGGAGTATTATTATTGTGGGAGACGTAGAGTTCGTCTACCGATTTTTATTTAAAATTCTAAAAAAATAAAATATATTGTATATTTTTAAATTATAATTATTGCATTCGTTTAATTTTTCAGTGGAATTAGAAAAATATTATTTTTCCTTAAATGAGTTAAATAATTCCATATTTTAAGGAATTGAAATAACACATCTACCATGTTATTTCAATTCCTTAGAATTTTTATTTATTTAACTTTTGGGAAAAGAGGTTTAACTATTTTAATTAAGTTAAAAACTATATTAAACAAACGTCACCTTAGTGACGATTTTTTTCTTCTTCTGAGTTATTTGATTAATTCATGATAAAATTGAAAAGAGAGCCACTGGTTCTAAATCAAAATAGGTTTTGTCACTTTAAATATAATTAAATTAACTTTTTGATGGTTTACCAATTCTACAACAAGTTAGTATAAATAGACAATAAAGTAAGATGAACGTTATCGATAATTCATATATAATTCATATATAGATACATTATGTGGATTGATGCAATGGAATGGTTAACAAAATTTATGGCTTTATTGTCAAGACACAAAACATGACAACAAATGAAAAATATAAATTTGATACATTGTGTCTCTGCCTTAATTTGGTGTAATTATAAGCTTTCAAGCAAAAAAATTGAAACCATTGAAATTTCTGATTATTTTTATAACGTTATTGTAATGTTTACATTGCATGTAGACGCTTTGGTCGATTCATTTTTGACAAATAAGATGGTTCAAATTTCAAATAGAAGATTCATTATTCTTGACAAAATTTCCAAATATATATATTATTATTTAACTCTAATATATAATTTATAGAAACAAAAAACAAATATCAGGTGTAAACATCAATATATCTATGTCACCGCCACCATGTACGGTACAGTCCACATGACACTCGTTTTATAGCTTTGAAGATTCCATATGATCCAATTTAATAATTGAAACTCTTTTTTATAGGAAATTTCCAGGAAAGATCATGCATAGATAGCAGTCAATATGCTTATGCTTTTTTTATTATTATTATTTTAAGGAAAATATAGTTAATATATGGAGGTCAAAACGGCTACTTTAAGTTTCTTGTTAAAATTGAGATGATTTGCATTTTGCATAAAATAACAATAAAATAAAAAGGCAGCATATTGTAATTTCAATATTCATTCCCTACCACCCTAAAAATCAAATTAAGAATTTGATATTTCTACTTTATTTAGAATCATGATTCATGATAAATTAATGTCAAGCACAAAACATTCATATATATGTTCGGTTCAAACTTCATAGTTCAAACCCAAATTAATATATTATACAAGTTGAACACACACAACACATAAATAATTATTTACTAGTACTATATTTTGTTTGTTGGATCGATGATTTAAAAAAGAATATGAAGTGTGGACCAATATAGGTGGTGACTATCCGTTTTTAATGTCATGACTTGCTTCGAAACTTAGCAAAAGTTTATATAATTTAGAGATTGAAGAACAAGAACGTTTCAAATGACTTGTATGTTATTTGCGAAATGAAAAAACTTCTTTTAACTCACGAATTTAATTACTTATGGTCTTATATTGGACATGAACCCAAATGTTGAAGAGAAATATAAACTGAAAATGAGATGTGATTAAGTTTTTGAGATTGTTAGGACATTTGATAATTAAGAATAAAAGAATGTCACGCGGAAAACACATGATGATAAATATCATATTTATTTATTTAAATTAATAATGGTATTTCATTTTAAAATGAATGTTCTAGTTTCTATTTTTAGAAAATTAAGAAAATTAATAATGAGTGATGTTCGTTTACTAATACATATCATAAACATGTGTTGTAAGTTGTAACAAGCTCAAACGATCTTTATTAAAAAAAAAAAAAACTCAAACGATAATAACTAATTTAATTATTATAATAATATTATTGGTAATTTATGTTTAATTAATTTTCTAAAAACACTCAAATTTGAGTTTCCGAGATTAATTGACAAATACTTCATCCATCTCAAAACAACTCTTCATAGTGAATTTGTCTGATCAAACTTGAAACTTCACTGAATTATAAATTAGACACAAAAGTTGATCCGATTGAATCAGATTAGATAATTAATGTCGAGTACCCATGAATTCGGATCCCAATTGGCATACTAAATACTCATTTACTCCTAGGTTCATAAACTTTTTCACAAGATAGATGAGAATGAGAGTGAGAAACCATTCAATGTGAGTTCATTTTTCAGGAAGTATATTGGCTTTCATGTCCAAAAATGTAAATCCAATTACAAAATGCTCAAACATGAAAAAGAAAATACCAAACACACAGGCACCAACTTTCTTCTCCAAATTATAACAAATAAAAGAATTTCAATATAACAAACAATCCGATCATCAAAAAATATATTATACAAAGATGAAATCAAACAAAAGCGTCAACTTTAGGAGCCATCTTCCCAAACAACACCACCAAATCATTCTCCAACGGCGTCAAGTTCAAGTCCATCCCAAACACCCTCCTACTACTACTATTCGTCCTCCTCAGCACCGGCACCACCACCTCCTCGCGGTGGCGCCGGTGGTCGGCGTCGGAAACCACCCTAAACTCCGGGAAGCTCTCCCCCATCAACACCGCCCGGTGGCGCCTCATGTGCCCACCCAGCGCCTGTCCCATTGCAAACTCGAGCCCACATATGGAGCACTCATGCATCTGCGGCTTCGTCACGAGGCTCAAGAATTTAGCACTATTTTTCTCGTCCAACGTAACCCTAGGCCTCTTGTGGCTCGCCCGGTGCCCGCCCAGGGCTTGAAACGACGGGAACTCCCTGTGACACGTCTTGCACTCAAAGACATCGTTGTGTGACCGTCTTTTAAAGGTCTTGGATTCGAATCCCGTAGACAACAGAACTAGGCATTTCGCCATGTCTACGTCCCCGTTTTCTCTACTGATTCTCTTCATAGCAAAGAAAGATAAGAAAAATTCAAAATGATAATTTTTTGTTTTAGTGTTGAATGTTGGGAGAGAAACTAGGTTTTGAGGGGTTTTTATAGAAAATGTCTCACACGTAGGTTGACCAAACTGAGGGTTTCTGGGGATGATTCTACTTTTTGACTGATGTGTTGAAATGACGGAAATGGACTGGTTCTGTAGGTGGTGGAGTGAGGTTATTTTGGGGAATTAGGGAAAAAAGTTGTACGAACGTGACTAGAATGGTTCAGTGGTTTAATATATTAATAGTAAAAAATGGTTGTAGGACTAAAATAGTGGGTACGACTGGTTGGCGAGCTGATTAATGTTCGAGTCGTCAGTGGTGAGCTAGCAGAAGCCAAGCTTGTGTTGTGTTGTGTGTGGTCACTGAATCTTTTTTTTTTTGGAATGTCTTGGAAGCTTCTAAAAAGCGAGTAGGTAGGTGAAATTTTGAGGATTTTAAAAATGAAAAACGTGGGTTTTACTTTTACACTTGTGGGTTTTTACTTGCTCCCTTGTTGGGCACATGTTTGGGAAGTATTTGACCCAGCTTAGGGATATGTTTGGGAACTTGAGTCCACCTCTTTTTGTCGCTTTTTGGGATTGTTGACGAGAATATAGCCTACTTCTTTATGAGTTATGAATATTACGTTTCTCTTGAATTTTTGTTTTCAAATCGGTTTTCGTTTTCAATTTTTAAGAAGTTATGCATGAACTGTCTATAACATCCTTATAATAAGTTAGTTGATATTATTTAATTAACACATGGTCACGATATACAATAGTAAATATATCACGCTGTCTAGAATTAAGAGCACTCATTTTGAGGCGGAGAAAAGAATTAGGAAGCAACTTAGCGCACGCAGCCAAATAACATGTAAGACACATGAAAGACTGTGATAGGTGGAAAGTGGATAATATTTATATTATTTGGGTTGTTTGAGTTTTCAACCGGATAAAATAGTGGGTAACATTTTGAATTAGATGTAATCAACTGTCAGAATTCATTTTCACATGTACATGCATTTTAATATAAGCACGAATCATTTGCTAATAAACTATAACTTGTTTTGAGACATGCTTTGTTGAACATGCTTTGAACAAAATGTAAATGGTAACAGATCTGAGAGACTGGTCTGTTGAGCTCACAGGCTGCTACTGAAAAAAGTCATAGTTTTAGATTATACATATATAATATGAATCTTGTCAAAGTCAAATAGGCTGTTGTACCTTCCCTGTCTGAATTCTTTCCATCACCATTTTTTTCCTTCTTAAGTTGCAAAAATCAAATTTTCACTTTCACCCACAGATTTCAAACACAGAGCAACAACACATATTTTCTCAGCACAAGAATATTCAGACTAGGAAATATATTGATTATAACATAATATATAGTACAAGAATTGGAATCTCTAGAGTTTTAGACTCTGGATATGGGAAATTTGAAATATGTCTTCATCTTATGACAGATTCAACATTGACAAGGATTTAATGGAGTAACTACCTTAACTCATCAGTAGATGAGTACATAAAAAAACTAATAATTTCAATAGCTGCTCCTCTCTCTTCTGCACTATCAAGTGTAATGAGTTTTAATCAATTGACACATGTGAAAGGAGCTCTATCAGGAGATGCTTCCACATTCAGCAGCAATTTCTGCTGCCGGATCTTGCTTTCTACATGTTCGGATTTTGATCTGTTCTCTGAATTCCTCAGTTCTTTCAGATGTTCAATGCCAGGTGTTCTCATTTCCTCGATGGAAGTCACACTGGGTACGGATATATCTCGTTTCTTGGGTGTATTAGGATGCTGATCAACCTGTTCCATAATCAAGTAAATAAAAATTCTAGACATTGCAAGCATTGTTGATCAACCTTTAGACTAGGGAAGCTAACTTACCAAATAATCCTTTGTGAGGCACTTTTCTGCTTGGCTTCGGATGTTTGATATGCTCTCACTGTGATTCTCTTGAACCGATTTCAGTTGATCCAAGCACGAGGAGGTTATGGAGTCTATTTCCTTTTTACTTTGTTGGTCATGCAATAGTGAATCTGTCAAAGCATAAAAATGTTCAGGTGTGGAAGAGCAAAACATAGACACATAGTATAATGTGAAGGTTTTGACATTACCATTCACAGCTGCTTGCATGTCAGAGGCATCAGCATCAAACTCTGCATCCATAGAAGATGATAGTGATAGGAACTCTTCATGTGCCGTGGAATTTGCACATATGTTTTTCCTGTTGAATCAGTAAATTCGACAAACTTGTATAAGAAAGTTGAGTTAAGAAAAAGAAAATTTGAATTCTAACCAACCAAGAAAACAGATACTTACTGAACATTGGATTCTATTTCTGCAAGGCTTGTCTTGTTAAGATTGTTTATGGATATCTGTGCATTTTCCCACTGCTGTCTTGAACATTCCACACTCTTGTTGCTGCACAAAATTGAAATATTTATCATTAATCAAATGAGACACTTCCTTTATCCTTCAGGGAATTACTCAAATTTTCATAAAGAACTCATTGCAACCACAACAATTTAAAAAAAAAAAAAACTACAACAATTTATGTTGTTACCTTTCTTGAAGGCAATGTTCCATCATAACCCTAGTTTCAGCTGCCGAGCAAGTGTCTTCCAAGAAATGGTTTTCTACCATTTGAATGTATTCACTCAAATCCTTCTTAGCGTAATCTGATATTTGCTGCATGTTTGACATCTCTTGCTGCAATCTCTTCTTCTCCTGGACACTTGATTCTTGGAAGTTCTTTGATGCCTCTGAGACCTAAGGAACACACTTTTCAAATGTCAAGCATACAGTTCTCTTCCAAACAATTCCTTGTCAAGAAACACAAAATTAACTGACCATGGAAGTTTTCTTAGAAGTCAAAGTCTCTAATATAACAGCTATTTTTTCCAAAGCCATTTTTTCTTCTCTTGCAGCATCCTCCTGTTTCACCGCAATGGAATTTATCACTATTTAATCTCCCATTAATAACATGGTTACGAGTTGTCAAATGAAAGACTATATTACCTTAAATGTGTTCTCAAACTTTTCTAACTGACGGGACTTGTTGATTTGGCTTTCTTCAAGAGTTATCATGAATTTCGAAGCATGGTGGTGAAGATCAGTACAAAACTTCATTGTTGCCTTCGAGATTAGTTGTGCAGAATCAAGACTCCGTTTTAACCCCTACAGATTTTCAATGTGGTTAAAAAAAGAGAGTAGAATCTTAACATCAAGTATGTAAAACTACAAACTGTCCTACCTCCTCTTGTTGTCTAGCAGAGAACGCCAATAGCTCTTTCTGGTCACTTAGAGAGTTCTGGATATCCTGTAGGACCTCTTTGGCCTCCATCACAGAAGTGGCAAGGAACTGTGTAAAACAAGCACAGTTTATTATCTACCATTCTAAATCTCAAAATTTCAAAAGCAACTCTATAAGATAAATTCCTGTCCAAATACATACATTCTCAACTGTCGCTGTTTGAGACGCAACTTTAGAGTTCATCTGTTCCAGGTTGGATGAAGCTTTGTTTTGCAGTTTGTTGGAAAGCTCCTTCAAGGAAGACAACCCTGATGTATGCGTCTCCATCATCTTCTTGATCTTTAATTCAAGAGCATTTGTTACCTGAGAAAAATGATGTACATTAGCTAGTGAACGAGGCAAAATCTTCATCCAATAATAGATACAGTTTTGTGTCCTTACATCGTATTTACTTGCAAGAAACAAGCCAACATGCTCCTCCATGCATCTTAGTTGTTGCTGTTGTTGAGACACTGACCCTAGAATGGTCTTGTGCAAGTCTTTCAAGCTCTGATCAAGATTAAAACCAAATCCCAAAACCATGCTCCGATTTTCAGATTCCAATTTGTTTTTCTGATCTATAGAAAGTGAAACATTCTTATTGTTAGCTAGCAGCCTCAAACAGTAACGTAACATCTAAAAAAGGTTAGATGGAGCAAATACCTAATTTTGCAAAGAGTGAGGTTATGTCATCTGATGCACTTTGCAAATCACCTCGCAACTCCTTTGCACGTTCAATTATGGACTTTTCTGTTCATGTTTTGATGAAGTTTAATAGATCACTTACAATACAACAATTGTGCAAGAAAAAAGATACTGGATTCAATCAAAGGCTTATTTCAAATCACTTGGACACACTTACCCGAGTGCAGCAATTTGGAGATCACATGTTCCTTTTCCTTAAGTGCTGAGATAGCAATCCTGTGATTCTCTTGCAGCTCAAGCAGTGCCTTGTTAGTATTTTCAAGATTTATCTGGGGAAAAGACGGTGTTTGAAATGAGATCAGTTGCATGCCCAGGATAAACTAAGAGACAAACATCAAAAATTTGAACAGACTGTACCTTGCAATCCTTAAGCTTGCTTTCCAAGTCCAATTTCTGCTCTTGCTCAGTGAGATAGAGTTCACGATATTTATCAACTTGCTGCAGGAAAGAGAATTCATAAGTAAACATGACACAAGAAATGCATAAAATAAAGAAAGAGCAAAGTGTACCTTCTCGCTCATGTTAAGATCAATCTCCAGTTGCTCTATCTTCTCATTTCTTGCCTGCACGGTATTTAATGTATCCATTTAAATGCAAAACAAATTATGCCACATAAAAACCAAGAAAAATTATTAACAAGTATCATTAATAACATAATATTGTTTCATTTTGTCTAATCTCAATATGGGTCTCTGGATGTTTACCTTCTTTTCAGCTTCATCTTTGGCAAATCTTTCATGTGGAATATATACACCATTCTTTTCCCTTGCCGATCGAACATCTGCACCAATTTTATCACAGAACGAAGAACCTAAGTACGGATTTATTTCGCATGAAGCAATCAAAATAATGAAAGTTTGTCATGAAACCTTCTTTCATTCTCTCAATTTCTAGGTACAAATCCTTGAGCAACACAGCTTTGGAAATTTTCTGGTTTGCCTGCAGTCATAAACTTTGCCATCAGATAACAGCATTGAAATACCATAACATGAAGATATTTGAAAAACCAAACAAACCTCTGGTTTGTTTTTGATGTTTTTAGCTCGACTGGCATAATCTAGTGTACTCAGAGTTTCTTCCAAACACTGAGCAGTTGGAGAAATTGTAGCAATAATACAAGTTTTTGTTTTCCCTCCCAATGAGTCTCTTAGCAGTCTGGTCAGCTTACTATCCCTGCAGAGAAAGTTCCCAAAAATGGACAGAGCTATCAGTACATACTAAACTCTGTATATACAAGGAGGGGGATGGAAGCATTTACGATTAGGACAAACCTGTAAGGTATATGAGCAGAATGTTCCACAAGTGCATTTATGACACGGCCTAGTGTGAGTAAGCTTTTGTTGATTTCCCCTGCCTCTCTTGCACGACACTGTCAATATTTTTGGAAATTTTAATTAACTTACATGGCCTTTGGATTTAGATATTATTGCAAATTCTTAATACTTGTAGATGCATGTTAGCTATTTGGCATTCTCTTGAGCTGAATATAAATGCATGAAAACAGGAATTTGATTAAAAAAGAAGAACGTAACGAGAACAAAAAACAATTGATCTTTGATGAACCTTAACTAACTTTTGCGGCGGTATATAAAATCTTTCTTTTCAGACAGTTATCTAAAATCTCTGTCTGTTGATCAGCTTGTTTTATCTGAGTAATTGAAAGTTCACTCCAAATACAGTGATTTGGTGTAAATTTCAATTACAATTGTGAAAAAGGCTAGAAATGCAGTCATTACATAATATGCTTCTATAATATCATTCACTTTACATTGCCAAATACACTTTTTTACTTCCAAAATGTTGAATACCAAGTAATATAACTTGTTCATAAATATACAAATGATGCAATCAATTAATTTCGGTACCAACTAAACATAGACATACCTCTCGTGCACCTGAGCGAGAAATATTTTCTGATCCTGCCAAGTCAACGAGGTTAAGCTTGCCACATTTGATAACATCCTCATCTCCAATAGCTGCTTCTTTTATAAGGACAGTTATGGAAAAGACGGAATGAGAGCGACTGAAATAGAAAATTAAGTTCATTAGAGAAAAGTACATTTCATTGTATTTTCCCACCACATGCAGCAAATTAGATGACTAAAGAATAGTTTTACCTGCTCCGCTTGTTTAGCAAGGTATCAGCTGTGCGTCTCTTAGCAGCCCCCCGCTCCAAGAGATTGTAAATTTCATTTGCACTATATACAGCTTCTTCTTCAAGGCCTCTTACAATTACACAACCCTTTCCATCCTCCATCAATGAAATAGGTTTTTTCACCTTATCTTCTGAGGATCTTGAATTGTCTTCTGAGGCCAGTAGATCAGTTACTTCTTCATTGTACAACTCCAAAAATGTCACTTTCATGCTATAATCAGCATTTTGTGCCTCTAACGTATCAAAAATTTGGCGAACTGCTCGTGGAATAACACCAGCCTCAATAGGCAAATCCCCATCCTAGGTGAATCATAAGAATGTAAATTTATAACTGTTATGGTCATGAAAAACTTTTCTTGCTACAATTGGGAAAAGAAGAAAAATAAGAAAAGAGCCATATACAATTCAGTGATGCTATACCTTATTCCTCATTCCACCCTCCATAGTATAAGTTTTACCCGTGCCTGTCTGCCCATACGCAAAGACTGTGCAGTTAAAACCGTCGAGAACTTCATTGACAATTGGGACTATGGCTTGGTCGTATATTGTCCTTTGTTGTGCTTTGGGCCCAAAAACCCTGTCAAAGGTAAAAACTCTATCCACTAGCTTGTTAGCAAGATTTTGCACAACAGTGACTTCTCTCTTGTGCTCATTGCAATTTATCACCCTTGAAACGTTCAGTCGCTGCTCATCATCACTCAATGGCCTGACAATGACATCGAATTAAACTACATTCAAGCTTTATACACCGCGCAAGAACTTCAACTTCATATATTGTGAAAAAGAGAAAAACATCGTACTCACTCTATCATGAAACAAGTGTCCACTTTCTCTAAAAATTAGTGTTTTTTCATGTGAACACTCATTTTAGGACGGATGGAGGAGTAATTCATCATCACTATGATTTATTCCAAAAGAAATTCCTGATTCCCTAATAAGTTAACAAGCACAAAGGTGAAAAACAAAACCCTAAATCCCTATGAGGGCACTAAGGCACAAACTCTCAAATCAATATCAAATTGGTCACAGTAGGCACTTCAAATTTCTCAATCTCAAATAACCAAAACAGTAAAGTCACCATTAAGCCTTCCAATCTGATCATAAACCCTAATACCCAAATTCAGCAACCCCCACCCAAATTAAATCATAAGCATACCTGCATCTTAGCAGAACTTGAACATTGACCTCTTTATCCCTGTCCTGGCGACTAAAATTCCAATCAGAAGCTCTTGGATCAGCGCGGCGCCTCTCGGGACGAGGTGTGAGGAAGGGAGATGGAGATGCAGTGACACCCACCCCAACTTTTCTTTGATGATCAGGAGTGACTGACATCATTTTTCAAGCTTCAAAACCTACAAACAACGCACATAGATCCTGATCAGGTCAGATCAGATCTGAGTGAACAATACCTCTTCCGTTTCCGAGTGCAGAAAATTGCAGTAAATTCAACCAAAACAACAAAGGCTCAAATACTTAGAAACTCAATTGAACTGATTACCAACTCGAACACGACTAAGATTACTACAACCAGAAAATCAAATTCCGTTTTTTCCTTCTTCATTTTCTCAGAAAGGAAAAGAAAATCAGAATCAAGAAACTGATGGGGAATGTTCTTACCTAGGTGTTAAATTTGAGAGATACAAAAAGAAGGAGGCTATAGAAACAGATTGGTACGGATCGGATGGGAATCAGGGAAGATTCAAAGCAAGCGAGGAAGATAGATTTCGTATAGGTAATGCCTTTTTGGTATTGAGGGACACAGAACAGAGGTGTTCGATGATTTGATTTTGTAAGTCCAACGGCTAGCTGATGTATTTGAAGCCGTAGCCTAAGAATTTTGAAATCATGTGGGTCCCTCACTGTGTCGTTGGTGTACAAAAAATTCAAAACAGGCGCGTGACCTTAATTCGCTTTTTTCTCGTAAAACACAGAAATATACTGTAACGTTTTGAACTATAACAAAAAATTGGTATTACAAGGTTTCATATTTTAATAATGATAATAAAAAAGGTTTTATATTAGTATAAGAAAAAATGGTTGAATGTCTTAAATTTTGTACAGTTTTGTATTTTTGTTTATTCAAAGTGAGAGACATTTTATTTGTCAAATATATGTTTCATATTTTTGTAGTCTAAAATTATATTTTAACGTTTTAGAATTCAAAGTATATAATACAATTTTTATTGTATAAATTCTTGACACAAAATGCTCAATTTATAAGACACGTTACTCACGTGAGTATTGTGATTTAGCAAATTCATCAAAGAAACAATTGGCGTGTCTTGTCCGAGTAATTGATACATCATTTTATTCAAATATATTTTTTACAATATTTAGGACATACAAAATAGTTATCAAGAAAAAAAATCATAAATATTGTGATTTTAATTATCTTATGTTGGAATTCTCGTTGGATCTGTTCAATTTTCTGGGCATTTATTTACTCTTACCATTTCGGAATCAACAAGTATTCATGATCGAAACTAATTAACCATGACATGAAATATGAAGAAAATATGCAAAAAGTCATTATGAATTACAAGCCATTTCATTTTACTCATGATCTGACCTGAAACCTTCCATAGAAAGTAAAACAAAAAAATACATTAGGAAAAAGAAAAAAAAAACTTCACCAATGCACTCTTCGTTGCCTCTAACTCCAAGATCTGGCAACCCTATAGTCTATTTTAATTTTGATCTCAGATGGACAAAACTCTATGTCGCTTATCTGATTAAATTACATATGAACAGTCTTGGCACGTATTTAAAACAACATATAGTACATATGAGTTTAATATATCTATCGACGAAAGTTTTGGTGCACTACGCTGGAAAGAATCCAGTCATCTTTCGCTACAAATAACTTCAGAGTGGGAACTGACCGAAATACACGGGATCAGCTGGGCCAGTCAAGAACACCAAATTGTTCTTCTCTTTCCACTCGATCGCTAGAGATCCCCCAGGTAGTTGGACGGTGCAGGTCTATTTTGTATGACAGATCAAACAAGTTAGGAAAAGATGCAGATGCTAATGAGATCATGAAACCTATAGTGGATCTTAGACAATCCATCACAAACTTACCCTTCCGGTGTGACCCTCAAGAACTGCTGCAACAACCGCCGCACAAGCTCCAGTTGGACAGGCCATTGTCGCTCCTGCAGTTGAGAGTAACAGAGTTGAGCATTATGATCAAACAATTAAGAGGGAGATGATATGATGTACATCGTTTACAAGATAGGTTTCATAAGCAACAATTTTCGTAACGTCTTAGAATATAATGATTTTTGAGTAACTAACCTGCCCCACGCTCCCAAACACGCATTCTCAAGTGCGAGCGAGACATAACTTGGACGAATTCTGTTCACATGAAGATCCACGATCAGAAATGCACAAGTTGTACAATGGATCATGCATTGAAATATGTTTCATTTCCTTTACAACATAGATCAGTTTAACACCCGGGCAAGCACTGAGCAGAGATGTATCCGACATTTTTCTACCCATAATTTTGATCTCTTAACAGTAGTAGGAATTTCTATATCCATTTCTTAACAAAATAATTAATTATGGGAGCAGAACAGTAATAGATTTATGGCTCTAAGAAGTATGACGAAGCTGACACAGCATTTCACTTTGAGTGAATGATACAACTGCATAAATTGCTGGGATCTCAAGCATTAATTGATACTTATATGGTAGTTCATAAAACAACACCTCCATGGCTACAATAAATCATCAAATTTTAGATCTACATAAACCATAAAAAGAAAAAATTGAATAGGCAATACTGCCACCTCCAAGGCTCGAACTCGAGATCTTACACAAGGAAACCAAGCTCTTAACAGTTTGGCCCATTAGTCATTGGTCATAGACCATAACATTGGTACTTGAGATTTTAAGTGCACTTTTTCTTCAGGACAAAGATCAATAGATTAGATGGTCTCCCAAATGTCAGTTCCTTTAAGTTCATTTAGGACAGTGCTAACAAGTGGCAGTAGCCGCAGTATAATGCAAGCTTGCTCTGCATTTGAAAGGATATCCAGGCTTGAGAATGAGCATCGCTCATAAAATAGCAATTTTCCAAAATTATAAGATATTCAAATCAATCAACGGATCCAAATAGAAGGTATCATAACACCGTATCCTCAAGAGTCAATAATTTCTAATCCAGGTGTTCAAGATACTCTAAAGTGATAAACAAAAGAGAAAAAGAAGGGGCTATTCATTAAGCCAAGAAATATTCTGTTTAACTTACATACACTGACTACAAATTGTATCTTTAAAAATCAGTCTGACAGCACTCAGTATATAAACAAAACTAATTACCAACCTGCGTTTGTTCTTTCAGGAAACACGTTGTGATGCTCAAATTTTGGACCAATTTCAGCTAAATTTAGCTCTTCAACCTGCAGGCTCTGTTTAATGACAGCAAAATTTCAAAAGAAACAAAAAAGGAAAATCAGCAAGGTTAATCTGTTAAATATTGAAAAAGGGGGCAAAGCAACATAATGGAAAACGATCAGCTCAATTATTTTATCATCATATGCTGGGCTATATTAATTCAGACAGATCAACTAGCAGTAAATTGCAAATGTTTTGGCCATATTACTAGTTACTACACTGATGATAACACTAACTTGGAACAAAACAACAATGTGCGAAACAAATACCAAAAAATGCCAAGGAAACGAACATGAATATTAGTGGTCAACAATACATACCTCGCCTCCTTTGGTGCCGAAAGTAACGCAATGAGGGTTTCCCATACTAACACATGTTACATTCCAGGTTACTCCATCTACCTCTAGTTCAGCTTTGACAACAGATTCATCTTCAGTTGCGGGTAAGCTAGTAGGTACACCAGATGCTTTTAGAATTGGCTTTCCCATATTAACTCTCACCTGAAGTAATGATAAGAAATGTCTGATAAAGTTTTGGCGAACATCTAATATCATAGTTATGGCTTGTAACTTTTAAGTTCGAATGGATACTGAACAATAAGTAGTACCTACATGTTAATGCATACATGAACTAGATCACATAGGGTTGAAAACAAGAAAGAAAAGGACAAGTTTGTTGCCATTCTATGCAGTAAGCTTTCCAATTAGAGCTCTAGAAGAATAAAGGCTAAAAAAATGAAAATCAATGGTACTGAGTATCAATAATGCAGAGGTGTCGGGTCGGGTAAGTTAATAGCATTGAAATCTGACATGAAAAAAAAATAAGTTGAAAGAAAATTGAGAACTAACCCTTCCATCCGGTTGAATTTCAGTAAAGACCTGACCTGCACCGGTGTGAATTTCATAACTGCAAAACAAAACAAAACAAAACAAAAAAAAGATCAACAAAACTACAGCAGTCCAATTAGCAACTAGTTGTGAACAAATAAAACACTAGTTTCTAGAACTTGAGAATTGAGATCATTGCATCTAAACATGCAGTCATGCACAGCCAGAGGAATATTAGTAACATAAGCAGCTGAGGATACCAATGATCATCTCTCTCTACAGCTTCATGCTCAGCAAGGAATTTGGCAAGGCATCGGATTCCATTACCGCACATCTAAAAATCAAAGTGAAGAATAAAATATAGTTACCTATATGCTACTAATTCTTCAATCAACAAAATGTTTACTCAAATGAGCAATTTCTTACCTGCGGCTCACTGCCGTCAGAACTGTAGATTTTCATGCTATATTCAGCACCATAGTCCCCAGGCAAGGCGAAAATGACACCATCAGCTCCAATGCCAAAGTTCTTATCACATAGCTCCACTGCTCGCTCTTTACTGATCCTAAGTTCAGGATACTTTCTATTATCGATCTATCATACATCACTTCCACAAGCAACATTCAGTAACTCAACAAGCATAGCAATGAGAAATGTACTGCATCCATACTCTTATTTCTACTGACAGTCCATAACTTTCTCGAGAACCAAACAGAAAATGATCCAGACAGTGAGGAAAAGGGAGAACCGTACCACAATGAAATGGTTACCGAGACTCTGGTACTTGCAGAACGCGACGAATCCTTCATGTATCCGTCCTAGAAACCCCTCGGCGGTACATTCACTCATCGAATTCGCGTAATTAACGACGGATAGGCGAGTCCTAGGCTTCATAGGAGCGGTGGTGTTTGGTCTGAGACATCTCTGGTGGATAGAAGATGGAGAAGAAGGTGACCGGAATGAGCTGAAGGAGGCAAGAGAGAGGCGATTTGGCCCTGACAGTGGGAGCTTAATTGTGGCGGCAATTTCCATGGCGACGATTCCGACGCTGTGTGCTCAATCTGGAGGGCACTGCTGTACTGGCTATGGTGGTCAAGGGTCAGGTCTGGTTGAAGCCTGAGCTCATGTTGGGCCTGCTCTATGATTGACTTATGGGCCTAAAACTGATTTTCAAAAGCCCAAAACAGGCCCATCATCAACGGGGCTATGTCATATTTTTTAGGACAATTTTTTCACGAAATAATGATTGGTCGGAACATTTTTTGATCTCAAAATGCATATATTTGGAAAGTACATGGAACAAGATTGATAGTTAGAATCCAGTTCTAACGGGGTTATAGGTTAAGGTCACTCGGTATAATATAGTCAAACATGAGATATAGTTTGATAGATGTTTTATTTTGTATACCCTGATTAGAAGTTTTTATGCATATTACGAATTGGTTAGTATTATTCATTTTGAAAAGAGAATACTCAGTTTGAGACAAAAATGCAAGAGAAACGTGACCCTGTTTTAAGATGGATGGACAATAAAAAAAACTTCACCTATGCACCATTTGTTGCCTCTAACTTATGGTCTTGCAAACCCTACAGTACATACATTTGAAAAGTGAATGTAGTTAAAACAATCTACAGTACATCCCATTACACTTCAATATTTAGGTTCACAAAAGTTTTGGTGCACCAGAAAATGAACAAAAATGCAGTCAGATTTCGAGTGGGAACTGGCCAAAAAACACTGGTTCAGCTGGGCCAGTCATGTACACACGATTGTTCGTCTCATTCCACTCGATCATTAGAGGTCCCCCGGGTAGATCAACGGTGCAGCTCTATTTCGTACAACAGATCAAACAAGTTAGAAAAAGATGCAGATGCTAATGAATATGACTGAGCATGGGAAAGCTAGGAAAAGGGATTGATGCCTTTACACCATGCTTATCTTATTATATGATCACGAAACCTACAGCATATTTTAGACCACTAGTCACAAACTTACCCTTTCAGCAATACCCTCAAGTACTGCAGCCACAACCACCGCACAAGCTCCAGTTCCACAGGCCAGTGTTGCTCCTGCATGACAGTAACAGATTTTATAAACGAACAATCAAGAGGGAGATGATATAATGCACATAATTTACAAGGCTGGTTATCTCTTAAAGGATAATGATTTTTAATTAACTAACTAACCTGCCCCACGCTCCCAAACACGCATTTTCAAGTGCGTACGAGACAAAACTTGGACAAATTCTGTACAAATGAAGATCCATGATCAGAAATGCACAACTTGAACAATGGATCGTGAATTAAATTATTATATAACAAATGTACTGAAGCAACTACAACAAATATTCAGTTTAACACTAGGGAAAGCAAGCAGCAGAACCATACCAGATATTTTGTTATCTATAATTTTGATTTCTTAAATTGTAGTAGGAATTTCTATATAGCCATCATGAACAGCATAATTGATTTTGGCAAAAAGAATAGTTACAAATCAATGGCTCTAAGAAGTAAGACAAAGCTGTAAACCATTTCACTATGACTGAACGATACATCTATATAAATCGTTGGGATCACAAGCATTAATTGATGCTAATATGTTAATTAAAAAAAAAAAAACTACCCCCCCACCAAGGCTACAACAAATCATCAAACTTCAGATATGACCTGCATAAACCATAATATTAGTACTTGAGAGTTCAAAGATTGGATGGTCTCGAAAAGGGCAGTTCTTTTAAGTTAAATTAGGACAACACTGCCAAGAAGTAATAATACAATGCGAGCTTGCTCTGCAACTGCAAGGCTATTTAGGCTTGAGAAAGAGCATTGCCCTTCTCTTTAGCATTAAGACATTCAGCAGCCCAGCCAAAACAGAAGAACTCAAGATTATTTAAAACGACAATATATTGTATGGAGAAAGAAAGCAGAATTTTGAAATTCTCAAGCATGAGGCCCAGCCTTGATGCATCATCATCCACATTCGTGATGATTGATCCTCAAGGTAAGTTTTTTTTTTCTTTTTTCAGAGAGAGAGAGAGAGAAAGAGAAAGAAATCCTTGATAATAGAGTTATAAGGCTCAGGCATATCCCTAACTCTTAATTAATTAATAAATAAAAACTTGATATACGAGGCATTTAATGTGTTTTGGGGATTCTAACAGTAAACATACCAGTCAAGGTTCTTTATTATTAATTAAAAATCTGAACGGGACATTTACCACATGTGTAATAAAATACCAGTTTTCCAAAATTACATTTTCTCAGGAGTATATATGTTCTAATCTATGTGTTCAAGAAACCCTGAACTGATAAACAAAAGAGAAAAAGAAATGGCTGTTCATTAAGCCAAAAAAAAATCTGTTTAACATACATACACTGACTACAAAGTGTACCCTTCCAAATCAGTCAGACAGCATCAAAGTACATAAATATAACTAATTGCTAACCTGTATTGGTTCTTGCAGGAAATGCATCATGAATCTCAAATTTTGGTCCAATTTCAGCTAAATTTAGCTCATCAACCTGCAGGCCCTGTATAATCACAAGCAAAATGTCAATAAAAAGAAGAAGAAGAAGGAAAATCAGCAAGGTGAATTTGTGAAATATAATTTAAAACAATCAGCTATATTATTTCATCACCATATACAGGGCAATATTAATCCAGGCAGGTAAACTAGCAGTAAATTGCAAATGCTTCGGCAATTGTTACTACAATGATGATAACATTAACTTAGAACAAAAAAACAATGTTCAAAACATATACTTTAAAGATGGCCATGAAACTAACACGAATATGAATTCCAAGACACGGATTGCAATTACAATGGCCAAAAATACATACCTCGCCTCCTTTGGTTCCGAAAGTAACACAGTGAGGATTTCCCATACTAACACAGGTTACATTCCAGGTTACTCCATCTACCTCTAGTTCAGCCTTGACAACAGAGTCATCTTTGTTTGGAGGTAAGCTAGTAGGTACAGCGGATGCTTTTAGAATTGGATGTCCCATGTTAACTCTCACCTGGAGTAATAATAAGGAAGGTATAATAAAGCTTTGGTGAACATCTAATAATATGGCTAATGGATACTAAACAATAAATGGTAGTAAAATTTCAATGCATTGTACGATACTATGTACCTACATGTCAATGTATTCATGAACTGCAACACATGGGGTTGAGAAAAAGAGGAAAGTTTGTGTCCAATAAGTGCTCTGGAAGAATAAAGGCTAAAAAGATGTCTATGAATAGTACTGAGTATCAAGAATGTGGAAGGTGTTGTGTAAGTTAATTCCATCAAAATCTGACATGAAAAAATAAGTTGAAAAGAAATTGAGAACTAAACTAACCCTTCCATCCGGTTGAATTTCGGTAATGATAATACCTGCACCAGTGCGAATTTTATAGCTACAAACCAAGAAGAAGAAAAAAAGAAGTTCCAGACCAATTAGCAACTGGTTGTGAACAAGGAAAATACTAGTTTCTAGAACTTCAGAACATAGCGCAGAGTGATATTAGCAATACAAGCAGCTAAGGATACCTCTGATGCCTCTGGCACCGTTCTAAACTTTCAAGCAGGGCAAGGAATTTGGCAAGGCATCGGATTCCATTACCGCACATCTGAAAATCAAAGTGGTGAATTGCAAAAAAATTAGCTGTATGCAGCAAGATAAATGTACTGCATTAGTATTAAGCACAAATCATGTTTTAACCTAATGAGCGATTTCTCACCTTCGTCTCACTACCATCACAATTGTAGACTCTCATGCCATATTCAGAAGTATTGTCTGGCGGCAATGCGAAAACGACACCATCAGCACCAACGCCAAAGTTCCTATCGCATAGCTGAGCTACTCGCTCTCTACTGATCCTAAGCTCAGGAAACTTTCTATTATCGATCTATCAAACACCGCTCCCACGAGCAACATTCAGTAACTCAATAAACATAGAAATGAGAATTGAGAAATGTATTCGAGACAAACAATTGTTTTACTAACAGTAATGATTTTCTCGAGAAACAAACAGAAATGATCCAAACAAGTAGGAAATGGGAGAATCGTACCATAACAAAATCGTTATCGAGTCCCTGGAACTTGCAGAACGGGACTAAGCCTTCACTTGTGCGGCTAGAAAACCATCGGTAGGAGATTTAGGATTCGCAGTCGTTTCATTAGCGGCTGATAGACGAGTACTAGCCTTCATAGGAGCGGTGATGTTTGGTCTGAGCAATATCTAGTGTGTAAAGAAGGAGACAACGGTGACCGGAATGGCCTGCCGGCGGCGAGAGATAGGCGATTTGGCACTGCCAGTGGAAGCTTAGTGGTGGCTCTTGTTCTTATCTGGTTCTAACAGAGGTCAAAGGTTAGGTTGACTAGCGTTGACATTATTTTATTGGTTCAAGCCCGAACTCTTATTGGGGCTGGCCTGTTTTTGCTTTATGGGCCTAAAACTGATTGTCAAAACCTATCATCTGGCCCATCTATTGAAAAATGTTATATTTTGTCCCCCAATTATCTTTTTTCTTGGAACTCAATTTAGTTTTTGTTCTAATTGTTCCAATTTTTTCCAAATCAAACAATTTTGTTTTGAATTGGTCTAACTTGTACCATTTTCATCAAATTAGGATGATGTGAATATTTTTTGGGTTGAGTTACCAATCACGTGACGTTTAAGTAGCTAAATTTACTGATGATCCAATTTAAAACAAAAATGTGTAATTGAGAGACGTGATCATCATGTTAATTTTGTCTATTTTGGTCCCCGATTATTTAATTTTATTTCAAATAAGTATTATTTCGGAAAAATAGTTAATTTAAAAGTCACATGATTGTCATGTCAAAAGAAAAACTCTAGGAAAATATTGTCAAGTTAATCTAATTTGACGATCTTCTCATGAATCAACCAATCCAAAACAAAATATTGTAGGACCAAATGGAAATAATATGGATAATTTGAACATCAAATTGGAACAAATTTTTTAAGCATAATAAATAATTTTGGGGGTTAAAATGAAACATTTTCTTAAATTTAAACATTTTAAAAGTTAAGTGACAATGAACATTTCAAAAACATATTTCACAAATATTATAAATAAATGCTATGTGTGAGAGAATTGTCTATATCATTTAATTAAACAATTGAACCACATTATTGTCACTTCAAACATATATGACAATAGTTCGACAATATTATATTAATTTGTTTTTCAACATCAATCGAAGAATATATAATATCATCTGAATCGATATTCGAATCAAATAGAAACCGCAAGACGCAAAGGTCAATTCACAATCTAACACTATGTTTTCTTTTCGTCACATTAACAAATTCTATATTGAATTAATAAAACAAACAATTAGGCAAACATAAAAGGTTAAGGTAGACAAGCAATCTTGTTGAGATTTACTCTCACAAGTCAACAAATGGCTCTTCAGTTATGGATTTTTCTAATAATATTGCTTGAATCATCCATGTGCATAAACTAGTATTAATTATTAGGGATCACGAAAGGTATTTGATAAATAAATAAATAAACTAAAAGGCCTCTAGCTATGAACTTTGGTCGTTGAAGAAACAAATCGTATCTGACGATGGAAGATTTGTGTTTTTGTCTGGAAATTTCGAATATCCTGAGGGACCTATGATCTTGACTTCTTTATTTTTGTTACTATTATTTTTAAAATTGCATGAATGTGGACGTGGGTTAGTTTCATAATTAATATTATTGTTTCGAGTTGAGTTTTTTTGTTATGCTTTCTATAACAAGCAATATATGAACAATGAAAACCAAGAACACTAATTTAAGTTATAGCTCACATCGATGTATTTTTTAACGAGAGAGATTCACATTTATAAATGAATACTTTACTGTAAAGTTACTTTTGAACCGTCTAATTTAAAAACCCGTGATAGAGAAAACCGCTACACCTATGTTCAAAATGAGTATACGTTGTTTTTTCTTTTGAGAATTTGTCCCAAATTAAGTATCTTTTACAAAATTATAAATAATACTTTTATATAGTAAATTTGTTACAATCTCTAAGTTTAAACACTCATTTTAAGATGATGGAAGTAATAATTTTCTTACAAATGATTAACGTAAGTGAATGTTTTAAATTTTTGTGTGACTATTTTAGGGGCAAACATGCAGTTAAAAGTTTATGAATCATTTTAAACTTTTTTATTCTAATATAATAAAAATGTAAGTGATGTCTATGTCGAAAAGGCGGCAAAAAAGGAAGTGCATCCTTGAGATCAATCTTTTGGTTGCAGACACAATCCCTGCAAGAGTGGACAGTTTTTCTTTCCCAGAAAGCATCACTAATATATTTTAAACAAGGAAGTTTTAGACATTGCCATAAATAATATTCTGTTCTTTTTTTGGTATATATAATTAATACTATATATCCTCATAGATTGTGTTTCAATATCGAAATCTCAAATCTTGCTAAACGACACCAAATTTCCATTCTTCTTCTATATGTATGTGCACCCATTTGTGCAGCTTATGGTTCAGTCTAATTGTACTCAGATATCATGGAAGCCAAAACAGAAATGCCTTTTCTGTGGGATGATCATCAGGTTGGTCTATTATCATGTTTTTGTTTCTGGTGTTCAAGCTATTTCAATGGAGCTCTGGATTTTTATTTTATTTTATAGATTTTAGTTCATTGTTTTCTGTCTTTGGTTTAAACCATGATTTGACTCCTAGATTACTCTGGTTCACTATGAATCAATGTTTTTTTCTTCATCATTTAAGGTTATGAACATGGGTTTTTGGGTTTAATCATTGTTGTTTGCATTGATTTTGTTGCGTTTGACTATGTCTTAATCTTTGAGTTGCGTGTAATTTCTAGTGACATGTAGAGCAAGTCTTTGGGGAGAAAGGTATCGTTGGGATAACACCCCGATCATATTTTTCCTCTTCTTAAGACAAAGGGGCATGCTCCTCCTCCACCACAAAAGAAGTCGTGCCATATCGGAGGTGAGGAGGCCTACCTCCGATATGGCATTGAGGAGGAGGAGCACGCCCCGTTGGCACAAGAAGAGGGACAAGAATTTTTTTAATGTTCTTTTTGTTGTAAACAATCACTTCTCATTATGAAACCAATGTAACATTTCATTTTTGGCCTTGAATATACTATGTGCTTTTGACAGAATGTTGAAGAGATAAAACATAAGCTGGTGTGTGCAAACTTGGATCTGCAATCAGCAAAGTCACAAGCAGCAGAAGAGATCAGAAAGAACAAGGAGACCATAAGACAATTGAGTGAGCTGCTAAAAAATGTTTGCCAAGAAAGAGATGAAGCAGTAGAAAAGCTGCATATACTCTTGACTATCATGAATAGGGACAGTACCAGCCCAGCTTCTCCTACTGTCACTGGATCTGGTTACTTCTCCAATACCTTCAAGGACCATTCACATGAAGCATCCCCACTACACTGCATCAACACGTCTGTGGCCGGGCCAAGTAGCCTTGGATTGCAAAAACAACCCATGCCCGGGAATTTTATCAGTCCCGTTCAGATTGGAGGCTATGTGAACGTTCCTGATATGGAGACAGCGCTTCTTGATAAGCTTGTGATGGGCAAGCCACTGCCTCAGAAAGGAAAGCTCCTGCAGGCTGTGATGGAAGCCGGACCATTGCTTCAGACACTGCTTATTGGCCCGGTTCCAAAGTGGCGAAACCCTCCTCCCTTGCAACTCCTGCAGAGTTCAACACCAACACCTCTTATCACCAAGAAAGCTGCACTTCTTCCAGATGGTTCAGTTGCAAAACCTTCGAGTGTGTTGAACTTTGCGCGTGCTTCCAGTTCTTGCCTGAACGGGGGACACCCGTTATCTGAAGGTGCTAATGCCGGGTTCAGGCATTATCAAGTTGCAGCTGGAAAGCGAAGGATGATACGGTGATTGATAGCTGTAGTACCTTAATTTATAGTTACAACTATGTTGATAATGTTATGGTGTAAATTGGTTACTTAGAAAAAAGTTTTGCCATTTTGCTTCCTTCCACTGCATCCCTATCACAACAGTTCAAATGATAAATGCTTGGCGTCAACTCTATGAGAGTTGCATTACATTTACTATTTCACAAACCACTACCGCAGGCAAAACTTGCATAATCAAGCAATTAACACAGCATATAAAGATTGATGATACATGCCATTTACTATAAACATGACAAAAAGTGCAGCGATGTAAGATTCTCAGTAAAAAACCTTTGCATATTCCAATTTCAAGAGCATTGTCAACAAATACTGTATTTTTCATTTTACAAAACTGAATTTGATGCTCGACAGTCATCCTTCTCACACGAGTTCCCATATATGAGATTGCTTAAAAAATAAAAATAAAACTAGTTTCCTGAAGGTTAGTCGCCATCTTAGATTATCCCAATCTTGTTCGCCACATCCAAGGCGTCGTAGTCTGGAGTCAACCTAACGTAGGCCTTTTTAGTGCCATCAGGCCTGTAGCAAAGGAACATATGAAATGGATAAGAGAAACAAGCATTTTAGTATATTACCAATCAAACTAGCATTGCCAAACAATACTGATCACTGACTCAACCGTAAGGCTAGGAAGTAACCTCAACTTAGCAATAGAGGATAATAAAGTGATAAATAAATTCTAAGCAAATCTAATTCTACGAGTAAGCAAAGACAACAAAGGAATAACACATTGATCATGCCCAATAATGCTATATATGGTAAAGAATTATCAAATTTTCATGTTAAATGCAAAGAGGTGCCAAGAAATAACCACGCAAAACAGAAAAATTGTAGATAAAATATGGAAGTGAGATGGTTACCTAATCAAGGTGTTCACTTTCTTGGTCTGAATGTCGTACATTTTCTTCACTGCGCCCTTTATCTTCTTCTTATCAGCACGGATGTCGACAATGAAAACAAGAGTGTTGTTATCCTCTATCTTTTTCATTGCTGACTCCGTGGTCAGGGGATACTTAAGTATCTGGTAGTGGTCAAGCTTGTTCCTTGGAGTTGCACTAATGCGAGGGTACTTGGGATTCCTTTCCGTCTTCAAAGTCCTTGGTCGGTGAAATGTGACCGTGGTTCGTATCTTCTTGACCTTCTTGAAAGTCGGTCCACCTGATTTCACAGCCTTGGCAGCTTTCAAGGCCTTGGCCTTTGGATCAATCTTTTTGCCAGTATCAACTGCACCATGAAAATTACATTTTTAACCAAGTTGAAAATAAACCTCCTTTACACAGAGCCATAGAACTATGGAGACCTCCAAACAAATTGGAACTTTCTCTATAGAATTCATGGTTGAATATTTTGAAATGTGGAAAGAATTTATACACAAATTTACAGATAAACAAAACGAGGCATTTCAAGGTTTACAGAGTAAAAATGGCAGGATAGCCGATCGCATACACCAATAAGCTTCGAAATATATGAAGGAGACTGTACATACCTTTAGCAGGAGCCATTGATGCAGAGAAGCTAACCAAAAACCGTAATTGCACCTGAAATTACAAAATCACAAATTTGCAACAAAAATAACCATCAGAACCGAATCGGAGAAACCAAATGCGAACAAAAAGTCCACCACTGTATTTGAAATCCTTCGGAACTTCGCCGGAGAAAGAGAGAGATCGAACCTGCTCCGGTGTTAACACTGCTAGGGTTTCGGTTGTAAGGTTGAAGACGATGATATATATGTGACGAACTGACGATTAATGGGCTTTTATATGGGCCTATAAGTTATTATTCGGGCTGGGCCGTTAAATCCAGTAGCCTTTTTCGGTTCACACGTGTCACGGCATTAGATAAACGGTAAGGTTTCGGATCAGAGGACAGCTGGTGCTCGAACGATTCAATTCAGGTGGGACCCTAACCCTAACCAGAGTTGAGAAACCTAACCCATGCCTGACCATGGTCATCATCTCTCTCCCCCAACCTTGAGCTTCAGTTCCAGATGAGATTCAGAGATCGGTTTTGTTTCTGTTCTTCCTTTCCCAAACAAAATTAGGGTTTTCAATTAATTTATCGTTATCTTGAATATCTCTGCAAAATTTAAGAAAATTTGAGGAAAATGGAGACGCAGAGGATTGTAGAATTGCCTCACAAGAATCTGGACAAGCGTCCAAGGAAAAGACCTCGCTTGACATGGGACATGCCACCTCCTCTTCCTCCTCCGAAGGTGAATGACTCGAATTTTTTTTCTTGAATTTTCAAATTTCAATAATTTTTGCTGTGGAAATTGAAACTCCTGCTGGTGTGTAAAAATATCTGAATGTTATAATTCGATGAATTTTTGAATTTTGGATTGTTTATGCTCATTATCACTTACAGATTTCTTATTGTAATCAAAACCCTATGGATAATTTGATGGTTTTATTGAATTGCGGATCACTTTTTTTTTTTTTCATTTTCATACTCCAAATTTTCGCTGAAATCAAAACCCTGAGTTTAGAGAGCCTAGATAAGTATCATATTTAGGTAAAATTTTGAACTTTTGATGGCAGCAGAACGAAATTTGGTATCAGAATTAGATCCGTGTATTTTTACTATTTGCTTAATTAATATAAACTTTTGGTAGGATCACAAATCGCAATCAAGGCTGTTTGCATTTACATTCATATTGACATTTTTTTTTATTTTTGTTGCTACTCAGATGCTTCCAGCAGTATATCTTGGGCAGGAGTTTGGGAGTGTTGCAGTCCCAAATTATGCATATCAATCCTCTATGTTTTATAGGGGATTGCCATGCAATGGATCTCCTCCATGGAGACCAGACGATAAAGACGGGCATTATGTGTTTGCCATCGGAGATAATTTGACTCCTCGATGTAATTATCATTAGCTTTGTCACCTCATGGTTTTATTTTTTTCACAGTTAAATGATGTGGTATTCCTCAGTTATCTGGGTGGATTTGCTATGAATTACCTAAGCACAATCATCTTGATTTTGTAATTCACTTGTGTAGTCATACTGATACATGCAGATATAGCCTATGCCCTATAATTTGGTGCAAAATTATAGATTATTTGAAATTAAGCATGTATATTATCATTTTATTTGCCATTCTTTGATCATCTCTTACAAGTCTCTTTAATATATGCATGTCATTTTGTTGCTAATATCATTGTTTCTGTATACTTGCAGACAGGATTCTCAGCAAAATGGGTGAAGGTTAGTATTTTTTTACTCCAGTTTTTATTCCTAATTTCTTTTCCAGTTTGTATTGTTCAAATTTAAGTCTTTTGTAATTAGTGAGAATTCAAAATACAGCTTTGGTATTATTTTATATTTGGTTATTGTGAAGTATTTATGATTTTTAGTTATATAATGTGTTGTAAATGTTTGACATGTAGAAAAACTGATTTTCTTCCAGGTACATTTGGTCAAGTGTTGGAATGTTTTGACAATGAAAAGAAAGAACTTGTCGCGATTAAAATTGTTCGGTCCATTCATAAGTATCGTGACGCTGCCATGATTGAAATTGATGTCCTGCAGAAACTTGCCAGGCACGATGTCACCAGTACTCGGTAAGGATATTCAGTTCCCTCCCTGTCTTCTCTACTTTGTTCTAGATGTTCAAAGTGATTTTGGTGTAAGCGCTTTCATTCTTTGCAGTTGTGTACAAATACGGAATTGGTTTGACTATCGTAATCATATATGTATTGTAAGTATTTATTGGTATTTGTTATTTATTATTTGAAGAGGCAATGCATGTTGCCTCACGCCTGAATATTCTGTGAGTTAAAAAACTTGCGGATGGATTTAAATGGTTTTAACAGGTATTTGAGAAGCTTGGACCTAGCTTATACGATTTTCTCCGCAAAAACAGCTACCGTTCATTTCCAATTGATCTTGTTCGGGAGCTTGGCAGACAACTTTTGGAGTCTGTAGCATGTGTGTGGACAATTCTTGCACCATTTTTGCTATGTTATTTTCCCATGAGGCTTCAAAGCTGTATATCCTGATTGATGATTTTTTTTTCATACACCCAATGGTTCAAAATCTTGTTTTGCTGTCCTTTAACTTTATTTTTGGGGGCTACATGGAATTGATAGTGAAAACATAGTCAAATAATAATATGATTAAAATTATTGAGTTTTTAGTGACACGATTTCTTTTTTCTTGTTTGCAGTTATGCATGATTTGCGCCTGATTCACACTGATTTGAAACCAGAAAACATTCTTCTTGTATCTGCGGATTATGTCAAAGTGCCAGATTACAAAGTAACACTTCATGCATGATGCTTGTCATTTCAATTTAAATGCATTAACTATTCGAATACAGTAGAAGCAGAGAATGCGGTCATTGTGTTTTATGAATGGATTAAGACTCAAACTGCATCCAAAATCATAGCTGGCTTCAAGCTTTTATGAGGGATAACTAACCTTAAAATACTAGTTATTGATATGTCTTATTTTTTTGCTTTTTTTGTTGCTGAAATTAAGCTTCTATCGCGGTCCACAAAAGATGGTTCCTATTTTAAGAACCTTCCAAAGTCTAGCGCTATTAAGCTTATTGATTTTGGAAGCACTACATTTGAGCATCAAGATCATAGCTATGTTGTTTCTACACGACATTACCGTGCACCAGAGGTTATCTTGGGTAATGTTTGTTACGCGTGAATGCGATCTTGGGGTTGATTATTCTATGCACTTCTGTGAAGATAACATTCTCCGTGTTATGTGCTGTGTAGGTCTTGGGTGGAACTATCCTTGTGATTTATGGAGTGTTGGATGCATTCTTGTAGAACTTTGCTCCGTAAGTAACTTTGAATATGTGTGTGTCCCTACTGCAGTTCCTAACTCCAATCCTATAATCTTAATGGGTGATAATTGTTCCTAATATTTATTTTAGGGAAACAAAACTAGTTTGAACTTTTGTTGGAAAGATGTAACTCACCATGGTGTACTTGTTCTCATCCACATTGAATATATGTTGGTTTGTTGTTTATTTCTCTTTTATTTTCATTGGGAAATAGGGTGAGGCCCTTTTCCAAACCCACGAGAACTTGGAACATCTTGCCATGATGGAAAGGGTATTAGGACCCCTGCCACAACATATGGCAATGAGAGCCGAGTAAGATCTGTTGCTTTTTCTCCTGATCATTATGCTCCTGGTTTGACAGGTGGATTGATAGCTTAATCTCACTTTTCTATTTGCAGCCGCCGTGCTGAGAAGTATTTTAGAAGAGGTGTGCGATTAGATTGGCCAGAAGGTGCAGCATCCAGAGAAAGCATGAGAGCGGTTTGGAAATTGCCCCGTCTTCCGGTAATTGCTTTGGCTGTCTCTTATTCTTAATTTTATACCAGCAAACATAATTTCTTTTATGAGAGTTAGGAAAACAGATTAAACCCGTTCTTGTTATGTTGCATGTTAAGCCATCGATGTCCATCTGAATATATAAGAATTATATGTTGCAGAACATAGTAATGCAGCATGTTGATCATTCTGCGGGTGATTTGATTGACCTCTTGCAAGGGCTCCTACGATATGAGCCAGCAGATAGGCTCAAGGCAAGGGAGGCACTAAGGCATCCCTTCTTCACAAGAGATCCAAGAAGGTGCGGGTATCCTTGTAATTGAACAATCTGATTCATTTAATGATGAGATGAGCTCGTTCAGGTACCAACAAATGTGTCACCATATGTTACATTTCATACTGATTACCATCGTCTTGTATAGCGTATCCTCATTTGGGAAGAGTTTCCCTGCCCCATATAATTGGTTTCTATTTTTCGGATTCTTTTTTTCTTTTGTGTGTGTTCCATCCAAATACTATCTTCTCATTAGCATATGGTGTTTGTGCTTGCGAATAAAAAGACGAAATGAAGTCTTTACAATGTGCCAGAATTAGCTGCCATTATTTTTAGGATTAGAGAGGTGTCTATCAAAATAGACTTAGTATAAGTTTTTGGGTAAGTCAAGTTGAAAAAAAAAAAAAAATGGGTATATTATTAGTCTGCTAACTGGGACGTGCTAACATCCATTTTTATATGATTTGGCAGTTGAAAATTCTAATTGTGGACTGAAGCTTAAGAAAAATGATAGTCAAAGTACCGAATTATTTAACCTTTGATCTTTTGCTAGTTGGCTAATGAACATGGAAAATGTAGGTTGTCGCATGGTATTATTGTTTAATGAAAAGCTATCCTGCCTTTTTTTCGTTGGTTTAGGTAGATGCTCCTTGGATGCCATATTAAAGAGAAGACCACTTGTGGATAAACAGAGGAAACCATGTCGTTTTCATTTCTATTGCGTTAATTGCGCAAATTAGAGTAAATTGTTTTTAACCATGTAGTGGTGGTGGTTGAGTTTTAGCTTGTCATCTTCAAGCTACCATATGTTGCTTGTGATTTGGCTGCTGAGCCTGTGTAAGCTTATTCTCTTTTAGTTTCTCTGGTTCCTAAATTAATTTAGCCTACAGTAAATCTTTTGATGTTTAACCTAGCATGCATTTTAAAAGGTCTTAGTCATATACTCGTTTCTGGTTTATTATTATTATTATTATTATTCGACCATGCTGGTCTAGCCTGATTTAGGCTAGATTCTCACCAAATGTTGTGGTTCAATGAATGCACAATCTACTCTGAGTTTCTCTACTATAGATATTCTATATGGTGCAATATTCATTTTCTATTCTATATATTTTTACTTGCATATTACTAGTGCTTTGAGTTCATTGGCATGAATGCTACTCTTACGCCAAAAGTAAAGTAAATATTTATGCGCATGCTCGTGCAAATACAACACCATGTGTACCGAGAGGTTACGACAGATTTGATTACGTCATTCACAGATAATTTTGTCGTTTATAACCAACTCATATCTCGGCTCTTACAAGATTGAAATGTGGCTTCATCACCGACGATCCTTCAACTACTACGACCAATTCTTCTTGATAAATTCACAAATCGAGAATCATCACCCCAAAAGCACGTGGGAGCAACACTTGCTCTTTCCCAAATTCATCCAAATCTAAACAAGAGGATTTCAAATCGAATGTACCATTGGACGACATCAACAACTGACAAAGATAATATTACACGTAAACGAGAAAGTGAAGATATGGCACTACTAGATCTGAAAAAATGCATGAAGATGTCCACTACAACTAAGAGTACTTGAAAACGAGAAAGCAACAAGACTAGGGAGGATCCCACTTCAAAATAGTCATCAATTGGTATCTTCTCCAACTAAACTTAGACCTACCTGTTTTTTGGGTACCACATTGTGCTTAGTTCTAGATGTTTATATACCACAAACGCCAAAAATTTAAAGCTAAAATGTACTTGGTGCAATTTTTTGTCAAGTTGTTTTTTTATTTGTCACGTTTGTTTTGTGCGATTGAATGCATAAATTTGCATTCTTTTAATGACAATTACATATAGTTGAAAACACAACAAACATTACGTATTTATAATAGTGTTGAAATAAATTATTGTTAAGTCATTCAAACTGTTTCATTTTATGCACTTGTGAAGTTCATCTTAAAAGAAAATGAAGTTTTTTGTTAAAATAAAATGTTTTTTTGTTGGAAATAATTAAATTAATTTATACGAATTTGACTATATTTTTTTTTACTGAATTGACCCTAAAATCAAACCAAACATGAACCGAGTAAAATATATATGTATATATTGAGTCGATCCGAATTTTAACAATTTTAGACTTAAGTCGGCTAAATTGAACCCTTAGTTTAACGATATCAAAGATCCTATATGGCTAAGGGTGAAACCAACTTGAAGTTAGAAAAATTAACCACATGAGAACAAAAAGAAAAGAGACATCACTTTCTTTCACATGTTGCATATTTATATATGTGTACATTGAAACCAATAATACAATATGATAATATTTTGTTCCTCTCAGTGCTCGCTCCTTGTTATAGATGCTTTCTTTGTTTTGTGTTTTGTTTTGTTTAAAATAACAAGAGAAGATAATCTAAACAATGTTGTCTTTAGACTTTATATAAATAAAATAGGTACCTAATAATCTTGGACTTTTGGATTTTATTCCAAGTTGTGATTTCTAATTTCAAAATCTAGATCAACTTTATGAATTTATTAAATATCAATATCCAAATAGTTAGTAATTTCGTATATACATTTTTGGGTCAATTATGTTATGCCTTTTACAGGACAATATAGCAACTGCTGCTACTACTCTTAGATGAGACTGATATGTTGGTTTATTTTTGTTCTTTCATTTTATATATAGCCAAAGTTTCATTGAATATATAAAAATTTGAAAAATTTACGGTCTTAAACTAGCAGAGATTGGTTGGTCCTATCATTGTCACCTAGCTACCACTCACTAGCTCCTTTTGCTTGGATAAATACTGTTTTGCACGTTTTCCGCAAATTTTGCTTATGTCTCTATCAAACTACACAACGATTATAACGATTTCAAAACTCATGCTATGTTGTATGTACATCATGAATCATTGACATTGTATTGCTCCCATCGATGATATTTATAAATCGGCTAATTATAAGATGACAAGTTTAATGAATGTACACATCATCATTCTCTTACATTAGATGTTATCTTTATTTACTCTTCATGGATCGAAGACTTGTGGAACAAAACTAAATTGATTTTTTAGAGAAAGAGGTTGAAACCTCAAAAACACAAAATTGGAATAGACTAGAAAATAATTAGGCTTAAATATAACTCAAAACCGTAGGGCCCAACCCATAAAACCATGCTCGTGCAACCTCCAATAACAAGCTATGCTTTACCCTTAATTTTAGAGGTCATTGTGGATGGTGAGCTCTTCTCCAGATGATTAAGTGGTTCCCTTTCATACGTTATCAAATTTACGTTAATTATCAACTAAGACATATTGGATCAAATAGTTAAAATACTTTGAATTTCTTATGAGGTCTCAAGTTCGAATCTTTTTGTTGACAGTATGAGGTGGAGTTTAGGATCACCCACATAAGACACCAACAAACACTTTAACTACAAACCCTATTAAATTTAGCCGAATTTTTTCGTAAATGAATATTTAAGTGCCAACTCAATGATTCATAATATTTATATCTAATATTAGGGACAATGACAATATTTAATTTAGAATCACACCTTTGGAAAATAATGTTTTGAGTATGGACGATTGGGCTTATGGGCCGAGTAGCTGATACTAAATACTAAAACTATGGGTCCACACATTGAGTGTGGGCCCACAGAGGCAACGCAGGGCAGGAGTATTTATCTAGGAGTGCGGTGGGGACAGTGCGATACTGCTTTTCGGGGTCGGAGGACCCACGTGTCACGTGGACGTAGGCATAGTGGCCACGTAAGCGACAAGAAAGGGCTGCTCGTAAAATCTTCTGTAATCTCGTATCCACCAATCATCATCGTTCTCCCACGTGGGACGCTGGGCCCCACCAATACCCTCTGACATCATATTTTAATAGTATTTCTAGTCTGATTTCTATTATCGCCATATAAAAATAATAATATTTTATGGAGCATATATAGTCATTATAAATTTTAAGCATTTCTCATTTTCGCTTTCTTGTTCCATCTCTCCATCATCTCTTTCCCTACTGGTTTCTTCTATTTTCTCTGCAAATCTACATTCTTCCAATAGAAGATCATGGATGATTCTCCAGCTTCGTATATTCACTTGGTAATCATAGATATCATCGTCTTATCGGTATAATATATATATATATATATATACACATAGTTGATATTGTTTAATGGTGTGAGTGACAGGTGCACCACTTGATAGAGGAGTGCTTGTTGTTCAACATGAGTAGAG
>JAYMSZ010000062.1:0-35331 GCA_036897665.1 Pelargonium citronellum
TATTTTGCGAAAAATACATAACTAAGATAACGCAGCACTTTCGTGGTGAATTTGGGATAACAGCTTTTTGTTCTATCTTTGTTTAGGAGTCTTAGGAGCTAGACTCTTTGTAGCTAAACTCCCACTCTCTACACTCTATAAAGCTAAGGCTTTTATCCTATAATTCAAATAAAAACTCAGGATAGCAAAACTCCGTTAATTACAAGAATAAGAAAACCCACTATAAGGCAATTTACGTGCCCTAAAACTGAAATGAGTATGCCTAGTAAGGTGTTTCTACATTTTAAGCTTTTAAAGTTGGTATTTCGTGTCTTTTTCCTTATTCAACTTGTTTAGAATAGAAAGCTTTATTCCTAGTAATAATAAAGGACATTGCCTTCTTCTTACTCCGGGGAAACCTAGATAGAGAAGAGTCAACTAAACTTCTTCTTGTTATTCTTCCTTTCCTATTCCTAGTCTTGGTTAAGTATCAAAGGGTGACTCAGAATCGCTTATATAAGAAAATGCTTTTTTTCTCGAGTCTCTGAAAGCCTATAAAAAGTGCTCTAAATCTTATATTAAGAAACTCCCAAGTTTGCTACCTACAACTGCTGGATAACACCTATAAATTCAACCGGGTAAAGCTCAAAAAATCCGTATTTTTGTTTAGTTATATTAGATTTGAGTTAGTAGCAAGCAAAGCCCATATGCCAGAGAAGCAGAATTTTTATTATACTTTGTTTTTTCTCTACACGAATGACACAAGGATAATTTGTCATAATAGAAATCCTGAAAGCTTAATCAGGTACTGGGTGCACTTTATAGTTTTTATAGTTATAGACAGTATTCAGATAAGATATAAGTAAAAAAAAGGTATCAAAAATAGAATTTATAGAGATACTGAGAAAGCCCCTTGCATTTTCTAGACTAAATGGGGATATCTAGCACAAATTTTTTAATTATGAAGGAAATACCCAGCTTCGGAAAAGAGGAGACTCCTCGCACTTAAGATACCCTTGAAAAATCCTATATATTATATACATCTGACGGATATCATCAAAATGAAGTTAGCTTGCTTCGACTCAAGAATAAAATGTGGTATATTTTCGCTCAAAGTTTTAGGGTAGGCCCGTACGTTTATAATATAAGGCTCCCTTGAGAGGTTCAGTAATAACTGCTTAGAGCTAATGTTTGTCGTACTCATAAACTAAAAAGCACACAAGTTTAATAAACAAGATTAGATACACGACAGGACTAAGCCTTGGGCCCCCTTCTTAGAGATGAAAGAAGATCCGGTAATTGAAGTAAAAACAAGCTTAAATTGAAAAATAGGTACACAAAAGCATCCAAAAAAGAAACATGGATTACAAATTTTAGTATAAATGGCTCCTCCTAATACCCCGTTAACTTAGTACCTGAAAACTTGTAACACTATATGACAAAGAAAGTATATTCTATATTAAAACTTCATAACTATATACCCTAAAGCGCCTTGCAGTTCTACTCGGGACGCTTCTTTATTTGATTTGAAAACTCATTGGTTGGCATTATATTGAGATTGGGGTACAGCTATAGAAAAAAATAATAAAATAAGCTACTTTTTATAAAATAAAATATACCTGGTTTCGTAAATAACTAGTAAAGCACCTCACTAATATATCTTTCGGAGGCTCGAAGTTTACTGCAATACCTTATTTAATCCAGTTTAATTTCAGGGGCTTATGGCCCCAATATAGTTAAATAAAGTAGGCTTTTAATGAATAAATTTATAAATAGTTCCCAGCAAGAGCTGGTGAATATGGTTGGTAAGATACTGAGGACAGATATGCAAGCAAATAATTCGTAATGGTTTCTTGAGAAGAGATCCCTTAAAAAGGACATCCTAAAACTTTCAAATTTAAGGATGTTAACAGAGTTTCTTTATAAAAGGTGCAACTAGAAAAGTCAAATTAAGAGAAGAGAAGTCCTATATTAAGGCTATACTCCTCTAGTCTAACAAACTACTACTACTATTACAGCTTATGTTCAAAAGTAACTCATATCATAAGAGCGTCAAAGAGGGCGACTAACTTTGCTTTTTATGTTTCCTTACTTCGTTTTTTTAGTTGCACTCGAAAGAAAAAAGTCTTTTTTAGAGTTTAAATCAGTTAAATAGAATTTTATCTTAATAGTGTAGTAAAATATAAGAATTCTTTGACTTAATTGATAATTTTCGAGTGGTAGAACATGTCGACCAAATATAAGCAGCCGTTGGTTTAACACACTTGTGAAAGGAATTTCTAAACCGGATTATAGGTCACTTTTACACAAATGCTGGGTATTCTACTAAAGATATGCTTAGTATCAATCACTATCAATACTCAGGTTAAGGGATAGTAGATATATAAATATAAAGAATGCTAAATATAGTATTAGTCGAGTCGATAAGTAGTAAGATACTATAATAATGCAAATGATTAGGATTGTGCTTGCTATTTCCTTTTATGATTTAACATTAGAACCACAATTAACTACCAAATAACTTGAATCAAGTTAAGTAGCAAGCGCCTCCTTACCGTTTTATTAGAGATGAGTTTCCCTTTGGTTTGACTTATCATAAAATGCCTCTACTTAAACTAGAGTAAGACATCTTAGTTAGTTTTATCCATTTACAAGAATCCTTCTTTCTATTATTAAAGGAATTCTTTTCAAGTACAGCTATCTAATCTTACAGCAAGCACTGCTTTTTTTAGCTTATTATTTATTAACGAATCCTCTTAAATTGACTATTCAATTGTCTTATAGAAAAAAACTTCTTAGCATCATCCGTAAGGTTCCCCTTTATTATTAAAAGCAAATACCTGAAAGCTAAGGTAAACTTTGTTTGAGCAGTACATTTGAGTAAAAAGCTACTCTTAATAGTAAACTTTCTAGTAATAAAGAAAAAAAGCTACTCGATTTGCAATGTTCCTTTTTTTGGTTGAAACCCTTAAGTCTCCCTTAGTTACGTACCCCGAAAGAGTGAACGAATAACATAGGATTTCTCCTAGATAAAAGGCTCTTATGGATACGTATTGAGCTAGCGTCCCGGCTAATTGCTAATTCCAGAAAATTGTGTAACTTTTTTTAATCTTACAAAGGCTTAGATAAAATGATTTATTAAAAAGCTTTACTTTTCATATTAAGCAAGGACCTATTATCAAAAAGAGAGGTAAGTCTGTCTTGGGTAGTATACTCTTTTAAAACCCTTTATAAATTGAGAAGTTTCATGACAGTTTGGTAGTTATCCCTTTTCTAGTTTCTAGGAATATTTGCCAATCTGCTTCACTATATAAAGACTTCTTTAACAATACCTGGAATACCTTAGTACAAGAGTAACTCCAACAAATAGAACTACTTCTTATAAGTAAAACTTTAGTTTACAGTATAGCAAGACCTAACCTAAGGGAAAAGAAGCTCTAGTAAAACCCTTTTATTATTACTCAATTCAGGGCGATAAAATAAATAGAAATTGACTCTATAGCAACTCCTTAATCTAGTAAATGTGAGTTACTTATTAATAAACTCTAACTTTTCTCCTACTAGAAATTACCTTTGGTTTTACATTTCATAACAATGACTTCCTCCTTAAAAACAGAAGTAAAACCCTGCTAGAGACTCTACATCTACTACCCACTTGACTCAATTAGGATTAGGAAAGGCTTTTAAAAATACAGCTTAAAGGAAACCTATTCTCAATAAGCTCTTTCTACTAAATAAAATGAATAAAATTAAAACAAAAAACTAGAATCAATTTTAATTAGATAATTGTACAATGATTTACAAAAGAAGTTAACAAGATTCATCTTTGCGATTAAACCTAGTAGGAATCCCCTTCAATTTACTTTTATCGAAAGTCTTTTGCATTATGAAAATCAAGGTTATCCTTTAATATCGACCGGGGTTCAATACATGTAGAAATTCCTATACATTAAGTTTTAGATTCTTCATTATTTAGGTATACAAAAGAGTTCCAATTTCCTTTGAAAAGTAACTGACTGAACAGATGTAATCTAGAAAAATAAGTGTAAGTGGACATAGTTAATACTTTTTTAAAAAATCCGGGTCTAGTAAATCTTTACCAAAATGACAGATATAAAGATTCCAATAAAACGGATACTAATCCTGTAGCTGTAAAACCTAGTATAAAAGAAAGGAATAATGCGGAACCTCTTAATCTTGAAATTGACTCTACTAATGGGTTGAAAAACCCCTAGCACGTACTTTATACTAAGGGAACACTTAGGTTAAGGATACTAAAATTGAAACGAAAACTTTACTTTGGAGGTATTCAGGAAAATTACTGTGAGTTTAGGGATTAAAAGGTTTCGGCACCTAGTTTGGGCGGGTACTTTTAAATTAAATAAAGTTTTTATCCAAGGAAGGTACTGCTAAGGTTAATTTTAAGGTGGGGTATTCCCCTATTTAACTCGGAGTGCTTCTTTTGCTATTTATACAAGCTTATAGGACTGTCTTGTACTAACAAATTGACCTTTAGAGGGTGTACTGGAAACCTCTGGCCTGTCAAATATTTTTATTACAGTCTTAATAGACTCTAAACCCTTTACTACTAAATGATAAGCTAATCTTAATTAACAAAAAGGAATATAACACCCTCCTTTATTATATACAAGGGAGCGCTTCTCAGTCTTATTTGCGAAGACTCTTCTCTTTGTAAATGAATCTCCTGTATAGTTTTAGTTCCTACGTTTTTCTTAATAGTATAACCGATACAAGTACTTCGGTGTAACTAACCCAGTAAAGTGCATTATAAGCTCCCTCTTCTTTTTTAGTATAGTAGGTAATATTCAAATAGAAACTTTTTCTGTAAAAGTTCTCCGATACATAGGGGTGATTCTAGAAAGGGGCTCCATTTACCTTCCAAATAAGTATAAGGGATACGCGCCCGTACTAAGACTAAGGAGGTAACTAAAAGACAACAAAGATAGGAGATAGGAAACCTTAAAGATAACTGTGGAATTTTAAAAAGAAGGTCTCGGAGATTGCACCTAGAGTAGAGGAACCTCCGCGAAAAGTTTGTTAGTATATTTGCCTTGCTTTCTCTTAGCTTCAACAAGGTATATAATACAAGTCTTTACTAGCCAAGAAATATTCACAAGTTTACTCATTTCAGAAAATGAGTCATAATTACCCAAACACAAGATATGAAAAGTGTTAGTCAACAAACTTCCGCGAAATGCGTACTTGAGTGAGAATCTACAGAATTTGAAAAAAAGTATATATAGTTCAGGGATTTCTATCTCTGTAAGATAGGTGACTTCCTACAGGACTATAGTAGGTTTCAGATAAAGTTGGGTGAAATCTAGGCTCAAAAAGTTGACTCTTATATACAGTGGAAAGAAAAGTTCTTAATTATTTGTAATTGCATGCCAAAAAAGTCTTAGATTCGAGTTATTTTATAGAGATTCCCTAATTACTTAAAAACTATCACATCTGATTCTCTTTGCTATATGCTTTTCCAAACAACCTTATTCGGGCCTCAGTAAATAAACGAAAATCGACGTAGAGTTCCAGTGATTTCCTTTAACGAGGAGCCGCCTAAGTCTTTCTTTAGTTTCATTCAAACTCCGAATCACCCCTCTTACTTAATGTTATGAGAATGCGAGTTAAACCTAAAAAAGTAGAGATAGCCAGAGAAAGAATGTAAACAGGGATAGTTGGGGCATAGGCGCGGACTACAGGATGCTCTGAGACACGTAATGAAACTGAGTAGAGACTACTTATGAATGTAACTGTGGAATAATTTAAGCTTTTGCTATGTATGATAAACCTCGGCCTTTTTTTCTAATAAAGAGCTCCTTAACTTACTGGTCATTGAGTACTTTTTATACGAATAGGTCTAACTAGAACCCTCAATACTCAAGGGGTCCCTATACGTATGTGAAAGGCTGTATGGTAGCTCTAAGTTTTTTGTTCTAAACCCCTTTTTTGTTAAAACTCGTTTGAGAAAGACTTATAGTAGGGTTTTGTACTAGGTTATGCCATAACTGTATACTCCGAATAATAGTAAGAAATTTAAGTTCTCGGTTACTAAAACTATATAGACACTCTAGAAGTCCGAGTTACGTAATTGCACATACTTGGGAGACTCTCCCAGCACACTTGTTTTATTTAGATATAGAGCCTCTTTTAAGGCAGGGTTGCACTTCGCTTAGGTCTCCTACTAAAGATAATTCGTGTTGCCGGGTGTATACTTGAGTATTACGGACTCTATTTGATAGTCAAAATATAGAAAGATAAGTTTTTGTAGGCTGGTAGTTTACTGGGTTTGTACCCTTTATGAGGTTTATGACTAAATGTAGTTAACCTTAGTATGAATCAAGAGTCTCATTAGAGATATAGGATGCTTGTGTAAATCGTACTTGTTATAGATATGCTTTTTGAATCCTCATACACCCGCGTTTTTCTTCAATATACCTCGTTGGAAGTCAGGATGCTAGGGTGCTCTGAGCAATATTTACTTTTTATATGAGATAAGGTTTAGTACTAAAAAGGATCCGTGAATAGCAAAAACTTAGTGCTATCCCAGACGGGGAGGGTTCCCCATTTATAGACTAAATATCAGTAGGATCCACTTTTTGTCAGCTGTACAATTCTAGATTCTAGAGTTATGGCTTTATAATTATTAAAAATGCGTTTAGAGCTCAATCCCAGATACATAATGTATCCTAATTCTCTGTTGTGAAAAACGTTGTGAAAAATCCTTGGCGTGAGTATTCAATAGTAATTTTAGGACTTTACCTGCAAAAAGTTCTTCCGTATACTCTACTTAGTTTCCTTGAATTTATTTAGGTCCTTAAAGAAATCTAATGAGTTTCCTAGGCTCTCCCCAACCACGCTTGGTAATGTTCTTGCAAAAAACAATTCGAGAAAATGCACCTATACCTATATGGGAACAGTCTACATTGATAAACTATATAAAAGGAATTCCTTTTTTGGTTAGCTACTCTGTGCGGGGTTCTGAAAGTATTTGCGGCGGTTTGCTCCTTAAAAAACTTTCGACTGCTTTTAAACAAAAAGTGTTCCGTACAACTTTGACGCATATGCCAGGAATCTTGGTTATTCTTGGGTGCTTATAAGACCGGATAATCCAGTTTTACCAACAACAGAAATTTGGCATTAGGTCCCAAACCGCGTACTGCGGAGGCTCCTAAATGAGTCACTCTTCCCTTCATATTATTAGAGCTTGCAAAAGTCCTTTCAAAAATAACCACTAGGCAGTTAGAGAGCTATAAAGTATCCTTACAAAAGAGGATAGCTTGACTAACTATTTGAATAACTGAATTGTAGCGAGTAAAAAAGTTTTAACTTGAGTTTATTAAACCCTTCTTAGAATCCTTTTAATAATCTAATACCCTTTCTTTCTATAGGTGCCCCGTATAGACTATAAACTGTTCTTTCAAGTTTGTCCTGGACTGGGTAATTAGATGAAATTAGAGACATGGCCCCCTAGTAGTAGGGTTTCTCCTAGAGGAATATCTACTTCAGCTGGCTAAATAATAACTTGCTTAATTTACTGTTACCCAGACCACGCACGGTATGTTGGGCTGCTTGTAGAGGACTTTAATTACAATAGCAGGGAAGAAAAACTCTAGGCGGGTAAACTCTCAACTTCCTCTCTTAGACATATAGTAACCTCATTCTCCTTTGATCTTACAAGAGAAATAACTACGTTACCTTAGCGCGCGTCTAAGAGCCCTGTTTGGTGCAGCTAGTCTTTCTATCTAATAATAGGTATTAAACAGGTTCCTTAATCTAAAATCTAAGGGGATCCTTATAAATTATTAGAAAAAGCTACCCTTTTGATGTACTAGTACCTAAGACTCCAGAAAAAAAGTAGGAGTTTTTCTAGTTTTACGTATATCCCTGTCTACTCTTTACTTCTGTAAAATACTAGAATTACCTCCTTTATGGTTTTTGTAGTCAGTAAGGAATCATAGCGACACATTAAGCTTAGTATGCAAATTGAATGGACTCTTTTCAAGTACTCAAGTATAGGGAGAGTAGAATCCTAGTTTATTTTGTATATAATAATGCTTTCATAATTTTATTTACAGGTTTTTTAAGGGGGCTGAAGCTCTACGCGCGCTCAAAATCTTAACCTAGTACAGACTCCATTAAATTGCTTAGATCACCTAATCAAAAGTCTTCCTTTTCTCTTATACATATACTACTTATGAGGAAAACTATAAACATCATCCCAAACCAAGTTCTTTTTTAGCTTTATTATGGTTTTTAGTTTGACTGGATGTCTTAAACTTATAAATGATGTTTTGAAAGATCCGCAAAGTTTTTACTTATTTATATTTTATAGACGGTAGACTCGCTACAATGAATGTAAGCTAATAGAGTATCTCTTTTTATAATATGAAAAACTTCTTACCAAAATTTAATCAAAACTTATCCACATAAGTGTTCATATAGAAAGTTTTAGGAAACAAGGCACGAAGCAGAGTTAGAAATGCGGGAACTTTAGCCAAGCGGTAAAGCATGAGTCTGTAAAACTGACATACGTCGGTTCGAATGGGACTGATTACTACGGACCCCTAGCTGAGAGTCTAAATCTATAAATTTTCGTTTATATTGGGTTTTGTAAAGCATTGGGCTTCCTGATATTCATACAAAAAAGCTTTTCCTATTACTTAGGAAGTGTAAAACTAAGTTCAGGAGATATCTCCTTTATTAGTACCGCTACTAAATACCTAACAAAAAGACTATTATAGGGTATCCTAATGCCCTTCTACTAGGAGATTCCAGCTTCAAAGCAAGTGCTTTTTAACAACCAACCCCTTATCTTTTTAATTGACAAAAATCCTAAATATCAGGGCCTAGGCGGGACTGTATTGTGCTATGAAACGCATTCCCTCTCTTTTTAGTAACGCCCCTTTTCTAATTTACAGCCAGTAAAAGAACCTTAGATTCTAGTTAGAGTGTTGAAACAAGGGCTTCTGGGTAACAAGTCTTTTAGTTATGCATTCAATTTGGCTTACAAAATGTTGTATTGTACATTGGGTAAAGACTTCTTAGATGCTACTAAAGTCCCATACCTACCTTGTTTTTGATTGATGGCCGTAAAGCTAATCTATATTTCGGAAGTTGAGCTAAGAACTGCGCCTTTATAAGGGTATAACAATAACAGAAGCAAACAAAAAATATAAGTATCGTAGGCTAAGGGAAGTTTGTATTCTAGTTGTATTAGAAATATTAGAAAAGTGCTCTCATAGATTGTTAGTTCGAGATGATTCAAAACCCAGCGATATGCTAGAATATATTTAGCGACTCATGACCGACTTCCCCTTTGTGCCACTATATTAACTTAAGCGCTTATTTACTTTTAGTTACCAACAATTGTTCTAATCAAAAAGCCACGAGGGGTATTCGCATCTCAGAATAGAGCTTTCTAGGTATTCTGTTACTCCTAATAATGACTACAAGAACACTACAAATTCCTTATAGTACCTCGATATATTAAAGGGAGACCCGTAGGGGAAGGTATGAACTGAAAATAATAGGTACTTATATTTACATTGTTTAACTTGGGCTTCTCCATAGCTATACTTAGTATTTGCGTAGAGAATATCGGGATAAAAAGTATACAGTGATATTATAAGCGTCCTTAAAGCCACACGGACTTTGAAGCAAAAGCAGTATTGAGCCGCACAAGCCTCTCTATTTCTTAAACATTTTACACAGAGTTTTGCAAGGAAAGGCAGGGGGCTTCCTTCGGGAATAAGAGAGCTATGTCACCTTTATTTAAAATAAATACTAAAACTATACACTTAAAACTTTCAAAAAAAGAAAAGGAGAGTGCCTTGTAAACGGTTATCGCCTAAACGAGCTTATTGCTGTAAAAACTAAATATATCTAGCTGGTACTTTACGGTAATAAAAAGGGTTTTGTTTCACATGCAAAAGCGAGTCAAGTTTGAGAGCTCCTTAGCTTAAGCTCAATGGAATCCCTCCTAAACAAGAATTTCTTGAATCAATCCAATTTTAAAGGAAAACTCTATCTTTTTATGTATAAAGGAAGACTCTTCTGCTTAGTTTATGCTAATGTAGGGGCAGTTTTTCAGGCTCGAAATAGCACCTAACTGGAAATCCATAGTAAACTCTAAAAAGGGAATATAAAAAGTAAATTCATGGTTTTCCTTGATATATCCAATGATGAATATACAATGTTCATGAAGAAGAGACCAAACAAATCTAGATTTTAGCTACTATTTTACCTACTCTGGGTTTTGAACTTGAAAATTTTATACTAAAATCGTAAATAGAGTTTCCCAGATCGCTTTATATGATAATTACTAACTACTATTTGCGTATCAAAACAAGAATTGTTCTATTAAAAGTCACTAATGCGGGTTGAGATAGAGTCCTCCCGAATACTTTAAAGTTGAGTAGTACGAATAAAGAGAGTTTTCATAGGCATTCGAGATTTTTAGTATCATGGGTTGTTTCTTTTTTTTCTTGATCCTGAGTGTTTTTTTATAATCCAGTACTTAGGTCCTTATCTAGTGTATACGAAACCCTAGGCATACTTTTTGTTTTGTAGTAGTACTCTTGGTGACGTGCTTTTACCTAACTTTTATTATGTTAACTATACAGATAGGTAGTACATTTTGTTCCCTTACGAGGTAAGGTTGTAACGGTTTTCTTTTTCTAGGCTCTCAATCAATTAATAGGTTCGCAGTCCTTACTTATTTTCTTCGACATTTTCACGTATCTTCTTATATAAACTTTGTTTGGTTTATATGATTCGAACCTCATTTTTTCCATTGCATGCAATAAGGAGATAGCGCCGTGATTGGAGAATTCTTGGGTCAAAAGTGGTTCATTGATTTTCAAGAGACAAGCTCTTGCCTCCAAATAGAATAAGACAAGCCTCTCAACTCCTTGACTAACTTTCTCTATACCAAATCCCTAACCAAATGAACCAATTCTTACTAATGAAACCCATTATTAACCTTTCCTTTGCTTCATTATGAGAGGTGATATATTCACAAGCTATCCCTGCAATGAACCCCGCCTTCCCCTACTTGTTCTAACTCTAACTAATAGTAATTCCGGATCTCCTTGACTCTGAGGTATCAACACCTTACTGTCCTAACTCAAGTTTTTCTATATTAATTTGAGGAGGTCCGTTTTGTTGCTTTCGTATATCCTAGACAGGCTAGCCATTCTTAGATGGAATTGGCTTTTTGTTAATACATGACATTTGACTTCTTCCTTTTTAAGTATAGAATGATAGGGGCTGAAGCTTGTCAGATAAGATTCTCATTCCTACAGTTCCATTTCTAGGGGATAGGTTTTTCCTTTCTCGAACAAAGACTGAAGATAAGCAAGAAACTAGCTAATCAGGCAATAAAGTATGTAATCCGTTAGCTAATTCACTGATTAATCTATCTTCTTCATATAAGTGAGAAAATCTCAGTAATTTGACTGATGAAGGAAAGCAAGAGTAAGAAAGCTAACATCAAGAGTATGGGTAAGGTATAGGTATGTCTAAGAATAGGTATAGGTAAGAGTAGGTTAGTAAGAGCTCTGAAGGAACTGAAGAGGGGGGTGCAAGCTTGTCTGAACAAAGTGAAGAGTTGGGCTTTAGATTGGAGTATGAGTAAGAGTAATAAAGGTGGGAGTAATAAGAGGAAGTAGGAGTTATAGATAATATAGTACAAGTAAGAAATCCTAACCTTAAGAAGAGTAGTAAGACTATCTTACTCTAATACTAGACTTCCTACAGTCTTAGTTATTGTATTAGTCTTCTTATAAAGTCTTATTGACGGGTAAACTCCCTATATCTATAAACGGGTAACTCCTACCAGACATTCCAGTAAATGGACATCTATATCTAATCGATTTTGTATTCTAAGTTTACTACAGAAAGACCCTTTAGGTTGAAACAAAGGTAAGAGCTTGTCTCTTATACAAACACAAGCGTTTGCCTTAATATATACTGAACTAGTAATACAAACTAAAGGAATAACTACTAACAAGAACTCCTAATCAATCTAGAACCCATTAGGAATATGTACTAAGAAAGCCCAAAGGATTACATACCTAAACAATAGAAAAGTAAATCAGAACAAGGAAGAAAGACTAAACCCGGGGATTCTAAGCTCCTAACCAAGCTAAAAGTAAATAAGGTAAAGTATTTACCAAACTGCATTTGCCTTCAAATCCAAGCCAGCTAAAGCATCCCTCACTTCGTTCAGCTAAACGCTGCCTTCTCATTTTATTGATTTTACAGCTAACGCTGCCTACTTTTTTGAGAATTGGAGTGCCCTTTTTCAGGAGTTAAAACTTATTCTTAAAACATCTCATTTTTTCTTTTGAGGGGCACCTAAGGGCTCTTACTATGAGGTGATTCTATTAGCTGTTTTTAGTTAAAAGTGGACCCTCTTGCGTGATAATTAGACATAGATTCATAAAACCGGTCGTAAAGGTGTAAATAGACTTTCTGTCTAAAAAAACTCGATCAAAGGAACTCCAACTATTCACGTATATAGTATTCTTCTTAAAGGGGTAAGACTCAAATACAACACTAATTTTTTAGATGTTCTATACTTATGGGACTTATACTTAGATACGGAGGACCCCGCCCCGTGGGTTTAAATTAGCCTTAATAAATCTAATTTAATTTAATTCTAATAGGAAATTATACCATTTTAAATACTTGTACATAATTGGATACGACGCTATTGATAAATATTACTTGAGTCCTTCCTCTAGCACATAGGAAAACTCAGATAGTAAAATTCTTTAGTAAAGTTATACCAAGGAAGACCCCGTGTGTTAAGAGGGGCTACCTATCAGTTAACCTCCTAAAAAGCTTTCCATGGTTTCGAGCTGAAAGGTCTTAACACAAGCAACTAAAGTCCAATGCTCTTTTTTTTTGATTTGATAAGAAGTGCCTTTACGATATAGGCATTTCTGTAAGTTCTCTCCGGGATTTCACATTGAGGCTTTCCTGAAAAAAAAATGTTATTTATAATCGTAGGTATATAATAAGCTACAAAGATTTATTTATTATAGGGTTAATGATTTACTTATGAGATTAGAGTACAGCTTTAATAGGACGGGAATAATTAGAACTTGTTCTTTGAAGTAGGAAGACTTTCTATGTGAGGCGGTTTTTGCACTTAGGGAGTACCTAAAAATTTACATTAACAAGGATATATGACTTTTGAGACTTTCTTTTCAATCCCGTAAATTCCTTTTTTGTAAATCTTTTTGCTTGTTGTAAGAGGAGTCAATAAGTCTAATTTTTAGAAAGAGTGTTATGCATTGTTATTTACTCCTTCCATTGTTGTTTGCATTCAGGGTAGAAGAAAATGTTTAAAAATAAAGACTCAACTTATAGATGTAAGGTCCCAATAGAAATAAAAACGATCACAAGACATACGCAATAATGCAGTAAAAATCTCTTTTAATACTAAAATGCGGGGATTTAGAAAAAGTCAAAAAACTATATAGATAAAACCCATTTAATAGGGTTACAGCTTTGCAAGGTGTAGAGAAATTTAATGGAGTAATAGTTTAAAGATACTTAGGGTTAGGGCCTCGCTTTTCTGTTTACCCTTGCATAAAGCGGGTATAGGGCTGATAAGTCTACAAGGGTAGAAAGAGAGAAATAGAAATTTATTGTCTTAAAACTTCCTAATACAGAACCTTAAAGGGGTTAAATATAGCCAGTCGCAGCGATCATCCTAAATAGCTTAGGCGGCTCTTGATTGTTCCCTGACTGTTAGTAACTAGGTGCTTATTCTGAGACCTATTCAAAGACAGAACTGTGTTGCATATTGTATTCTTGACAGTAATTTATCTATATTTTTTATATCCCTTTTAGGTATCCCTAGCGTTTGAGAATTAATTAATTAAACGGAATCTAACACATTACTTTTCTTTTGTTTACTTGTTGCGTGGCAAGGCAATTAGCTTGTGTACGTACTAGAAACTATAGTAGGTCCCCTTTATTAGTTCTAAGCTGTTATCATATTTTTTAATTCTGAGTATGAGTATCAACAACATTTAAAGTAAGCCTTGGTATACTTTTTCTTCGGTCTGAGCACTACTTTAACTTGACGGAGTATGCTATACTGTTCCTTTCTAAATTCCCCTATAGTGTACTACAAGGATTTGTGCATACCCCATTTCCTAGGAACATAGCGTATGCTATGGAAATCCGGGGTAAGGGAATTCTTAAGTATATTATCCAAGCTGCAAAGTTTTCTATACAGGTTAAGTCACCATATCCCTCTGAAACTAGTTTTGAGTATTATGAATTTTATGGGTGTTCTCTTTAGCATCGAATAGGAGTAATACAGGCTAGTATAAGACTCTTTTTATCGACGGGAATCTACTATCTATTTACTTAATTCTTAATTTAGAATATATATACCCATTCCCTTTTTACTGTCATTACAAAATAATGTTCCTTATGCTTGAGTAAACTGTAACTCTTTGTTATTCCTATCAGCGTATATCTAGAAAAAGAATTCTTATGTAGCAGTACTTTTGATTTATAAGAAGTTAAAGCGAATTATAGGATGTAGGTCGTATGGAATACTTTTTGAAGCTCAATTTTCTTTGTATATAGATTGACCTAAAGCGATATTGAGTCCTGTTTGTGATATAAGGAATTGAGTCTTTTAATCCCCCTTGACAGACTAAAATGCATTAATATTAAGCAGGGAAATGCCTTTTAGAGTTATTAATTCTTTTTGCTGCTATTCTATATCCGGATATTCTGTTTTAGCTTAGAAAGAAAAAGGTTGCCTTTATTGTAAAAATATCAGGGTTACACATAATGAAATTCCGGAGAGTTCACTTAGGTACTTTAGGATTCTCATATAAGTAAAGGTAGGTAGTGAATAAAGGAGTTTCAACGAAGTCTGACTTACTAAAGCTCTATTATTTGTTAATAATGTATTTGAATTGGGGGATCCCCCTTTCTAGAAACCAAGTATCTTGCTTTTTACGGTAGCCTTCTTAATGAATAATTGTTACTGTTATAGCAATGGGGTTCTGTCGTAGTTGCACATTCAATAGGCCTGCGATTTTCGGGGATTAGGAACTAGAAACTTTCACTCTTTGAGTTAGCATAGTAAGGCAATTAGAAACTCGGTGTAGAAGAGAAGAGAGAAGGGAACAAATAAATAGGTATCGCATCTGAGTACTAAATAAAGTACCCTATAAGAGCAAGTTTAGGACATTCCCGATTAACCTTCTTTTAAAAACCCTTTTAAATTAAAAGAATTTCGTAGAACGATACAACAGCCTTTATAAGGGGCCTTCCGCTTAAGTTAGAAATAGGGGCGGTTATAGCCTACCATATAATAAAACTCCTCTTAGTAATTGGTATACAGCCGCTTAAAAACAAAAAAAGTCTTTTAAAAAGCATGAGGTCAACAACCCGAATTTTGCCTAAAAGAGCTAAAATTATTTTATTCTTTGGTGATTTCTTTTAATAATAGGTTTAGGTTGCTCCGCGGGGTCAAAGGAATTCCGTGATAGCTAGTAAGTAGACCGCTCCTTGATTGCTTCAAAATTAGTTAGTTCAAATTCATAAATTTCATACTCTTTTTGTTTCTTTATTTAAACTCAGGCATGTATAAACTTTAATTCGTAGCTTTGAAAAGCTATACATAGACTAAAATTACTAATTTATCGCAATATATTAACTAAGCACAGCAAATAAAGTGCAAAAACCATGTATCTGCAAGAAGGTAGTGCTCCTCAATCTAAACAGGAGTTGTAATCATCACATAAATGAGTCTAAACGGATGAGATTTATTATTCCTGCTTATAGTCTTATTGAGAATATTTTTGAAAGAATCCTATATTTTAAGCTTAAAAGAGAATTTTTTATAAGTGATTTGAGTTAACATATAAATAACTGGAACTTAATACAAGCTTGTTTTTTGTGGGTAACTCGCTTTCTCCCATAGAAAATGTTCTGAAACTTTGAGACTTTATAAATGAAATGACTTCATTTTCTTTATCTATCTTCCTCTATAAGTAGTATTACAAAGACCCTTTATGATCTTACCATCAGGTGTCAAAAAATCTTGAAAGGATAGTTAATTTCTCGCTTTAAGGGCTCATTAGGATCATATAAGATCAGGTTTACTTAGTCTGAAATCTACTTATATTACTAGGATTAACAAGTATATACCTATGGTGTGAGTTTGGTTTATTTTGAGTATTAAAATTACAGGTACTCCTTCTTTTGTGTAGTGGATAATAGGGTCCGCAATTGCTTTGTTAGGTTCGAGTCTAATATTGTTTTGTTTTTTATGGAGGACAAAGGGGTGTCCCTGGATCTCGAATGTGGACTTTACTTACAGGAGTCCAGCCCAAGGAGCTCTCGGAGTATACGTGCTACAAAATATTTACAACTAGGATTTTCCGATATTAACATTTAGTAGATTTTCAAGAGTGCTTTTCTGTATCTAAGTAATTTCCCTTCTTTTTGGGCTTAATCAGCCGCCTATTGTATTCCTCTGGTTATCCTTTATTAGGTATTGCTTTTTGTATGAGTATATAGGATTCTACAAATTCTTATTCCTCGCATTGTGACGCTTCCTTTAGGATATCCTGGTCTAGATTGACAGCTGGCTTTAGGTTTTCCTATAGCCTTACTTTCCGTATGAAATTACCCTCTATTCTATTAAGCAAAAATTAGACTTATAAATTTCGGATTTGGAGCCTTTATTACTTTAATTTGCCATTTACTAAACCTCAATGTTTATTAGTTAACAAAACTTGAGTCAAATACCTTTATATATTTCAAGGGACTTAGCTAGACGGACTTCTTATATATATTTGCTACTTAAACTTCTTAAAAAAGAGATACTCAAGCAAGAGTAAAAACTCTTAACAAATGAATTTCCCACCTTGCTCACGGGGAATCCTACACAAGGGTGCGCGTTAACTGAGAAGTTATAGATCTCACAAATTCAAAAACATTATTTACAAGACCCTAAATTGGAAAAACAGACAAGCTTGCTTGTTCGGTAATCTTAAGAGTAGGTTTCGAACTTATCCTTAATTTGTTTAGGTAATAAGATAATAATATAATAGGAAGTCTTTTACAAGTAGGAATTTAGTATAATCTTGTAAAAGAAATGTTGTGAGTTATTTCTAGCTAACGAGGGTTATTTACTGGGTTAGGTTTCCTACCTAATATATAAACAATAATGTTAAACTGAGTCTTGTAAATATCAAAGCTAGCTTCTATTAAATAGGGAGTCCCTTACAAATCTAAGTTTAGCAAATAAAGGATCTTTAAAGCCCTTTTTAAGTATATCCATGACATACATGAGCGATGCAGTCACAAAAAAGAAAGAAGTTGAACAGGTAATTACATAGGAGATCTAACGACAAGTAACAAGTTAAGATTAATCAATTATTATAATTACCATCTCAAGTATCAAAACTCCTTCTAAAAGGGGCCCGAGTAAAAGCTTAAATAGCTTTTTTGGATAATTTAGTAAGAAAAAGAGTATCCCTAATTCCTTCCTAAAACAGGATTGCCGAGTATACACTAATAAAACACTAGACCTTTCCTCAAGAACTAGATTACCAAATACCAATAAAGAAAACTTTACGTAATGGCTCACCACTTATGTATGTATTATATACTCAAATTTGACAAATATTTTTAATCTAAGGGTATCCCATTAAACAAAAGACAAAGATCCATGATTTGCTAGCGTAAGAGTCCTCTTTTCCTCTATTTAGCTTGGGGCTCAGTGGATTTACTAAGGTACAGAGTCAAATTTGAGTAACCTCTAAAAAAAGTAAAAAGGGGATCTTACGAGCGTATATTTAGGAATAACACGTATTTTAAAATTAAAGCGTGAAACCCCAAAAGATAAGGTAGGACCTGAACCTACTCATTGCTGAGACTAAAGTAACTCACTTTTCCTCTGGTAACCTCAAGAATTTTGTCTAATAAAAATAGAAATCAAAGTAGGATACAAATTTAAACAATACATGGCTCTGATAAAGTTTTAGGGCAACCCTTTCTAGGCTTGTAACCTAAACCTGGCAGCGGAGTCCCTACATTTCGTAATTCATTTGCCTTTTTGTATACCGGAGCTTACTTATTCATTTAGGATTACTAAAAATAAGTATATATATTCAGTATTCTCGATTTCCTATAAAATGGTAAAAGTATATTAAGTCGTTTAGAATAAGTAATATACCAGCAAGTTTAAAAAATATTGGCTTGTATAAGTATCCATGTAATTTTGGGGTGTTAGTAGTTAGGTTAAAGACTTTTCATAGTCCCAGTTTAATACAAAAAGTAAATAAATCTAAGAGAGCAAGAGGAAGAAAGGTTCTAGCTTGAAGGTTCGTAAGAGCTTTGAACTGAGTGAAGAGGTTAGTAAAAGCTCCGAAGAAACTGAGTAGGAGAGAAGAGTAAGACTTACCTTGCTAGCAATTAAATCCTCTATAGAGGCAAGAACAAAGCAGTTAAGGAGCTGGCAGGGAATACCGGTACCGCTACAAAGAAAGAGTAAGGCTATCGAAACTAAGAAAGCTACCAGGGCTCAAAGATGCTGGTACAGATTTTAGCTAAGACTACAAAGTATAGGTATTGTGCATAAGAAACAACAAGCTATGATACAAAATAGCAGGATAAGAGGGTTACTGCTCTTAAGAGGATAGGTATGAAATCGGAATCTGTTTTAACTACTGCCAAGTCAAAAATAAATGGAAGAATCTTTTTACGTAATAAAGAAGTTGCCTAATACTAAAGTATAACCTATTTGGCATATTCTTTGGTAAGCAAGCTCCCTTTCCTGTACTCTATAAAAGGCTAAGAATTTCTCATAAGGCATTTTCCTTAAGTCTTTTTAGCGGATACTTGTATAAGGAGAGGATCCATTTGTGCTTGCATGTTCCTACTTTTAGGGGTCCTAGTTAAAAGTCTATAAAACTAGAAGGTATTAGGAGCTACTACTATTAATAAAGTATCTTATAAATTGAGTAATTAAGATAAAAAGTAAAGTCTTTATTGTGACAAGGAGAAGTTGAAAACCCAGTTTCTGCTTTTTAAAGGACCCTCTTTAGGAAATCCAATTGAGTAGGAGTTTCACTTTAGCCTTTTTTATTCCAATGTAAATAATAAAAGACTATTTAGGGTTTTATTATAAAAGAAAGAATGTCTCCTATCGAAATGAAGAAGTCAAATGAAAGTCCTAGACACCTCTTGTAAATACGAGTATACAAAAGATCCCTTATCTTTAGGGAAACTCTCGTATTCTGACGAATAAGTTTAAGCCTACATTACAGAGGCAAAACCTCAGAAAAATATATAGGGGTATTAGAATAACTAGGGCATAAAAGGAGCCCTTAGATTTTCGTGAAAGTTTGACTTCGGTAAGAATCCTAAAAGGTGGTTAACTACTCTGTATTCTCAATTTATGAAATTTCCCTTAAGAAGAAACCAAAAACGAAAGGGTTCCTCTTTCAAGAAGGGCTTTTTACGGGCAACCTCTTCTGTCAGACGGTGTCTAGTTCGAGTCTCCAGTTTTAGTAGGAGCTAGTAAAAAATAAGAAGAAGTGCTTGTACAATATATGAGGGCAGTGGTGTTCTGGAAAACCTATGTGTTTATTAAAAAAGGGTTCTATCAGCGAGTGGGTACAATACGGAAGAGATATCAAAAGTACCTCTTTAAATAAGCGCGAGTAGAGCTTCATAGAAAAAATATACCAAAGTAAGCGGATTAAGTCAATAATATGGAAGCTTTTGGTTTGGCTATAATTTAGTATTTTCCGTATTTTAATTTTAAGGACTTATCCCGAGGAGCCCTTTTCAAATAGAGTTTTGGCTATATTTACTGCCCACAACTCTATTTATCCCCTTTATGTTTACAGGGTATCTGGAGCTTTCACTAGTGACTTCGATTCCTTCCTTGTGCTCTACAAACTTCTTCTAGCTACAAAATAGAAAGAATCTAAGCCACATGAAAGTCTTCACAATACAACAGCGAAAGGGTATCTACCACGGGCATAACTTATGGCAGTAAAACCGAATTAGAATAGTCAAAGGGTTTGTGGGTTAAGAATCTTTTAAGAGAAGTTATATCGAGCTAGATTTTTTTTACTATAAGCTAATCATAATAGAGAACTTTTCTAAACTTACGAGGATTCAAGAGAGCTATAACTGTGTACTTGGTTTTAAACCACAAAATAATGCTAAAATTTACAAGTCAAATTACTTTTCAATTAACTATCCACTTCCAAACAATACAAAAGAGAGACCCGATCCCTGTAAAATAGACAGACTTTACGGAATTCTTTAACTCTAATATATTTTCAAACGGATTTCTAAAGGAACCTTTTAAAGCATGCAATAAGATTAGACTCTTCGAATAAAAAAAGCACTAAGAAGTACTTTTAACTTGATATTTATACTCGGGTTTCCTAGAGTACGAAAAAACTATCCAATAAAATAGAGTATAGAAATAACACTATATGGAAAGGGTGAAGAAAAATCCTAAAAGGGGTACTCGACCGGTTTTTGAACCAAATTGTGAAATATCTTTAAACAAGTATAACCTTTTGTCTTCTACTGTAAATCCAGATTCATATGTCTTAGATCTCAATTTAACAATTTAATATGATAGTTTAAACCCTTAAAATCTTAAAATTAAATTATAGGAGTACCCAACTAGGCCAGGAAAAAACTTCCGCGCTTACTAAACAAGATTTTGATTTCTTTATAGCTATCTTATAACAGGGGTACCTGCTCGCATAAGATAGATGAAATCAAGGCAACAAAAAAATCTTAATGTAAAAAAATAGAGCTCGTGTATTTCTAATTTATAAGGGTATCCGCTGCTTAAGACCTCTTCTTTTTCCTTCATTGCATGCATTTATATTATGTATAAATATTTTAATGTCTAGCTCTCCGTTTTGGTAGGGTTTTTAAGAAAAAATAGAATATGATTAACGGCGATACCCTTTAACCTACGTAATTCAAATGCGTGAATAGAGTTTCTAAAAACCTTACCCTTAGGGTATAGTGTCAGGCTTCTCTAATTTTTTTCTTACTCTTAATAAAGTAAGGTCCGAGCTTTTAGGAGTTCTAAAAACGCTTATTTCTTAAAAGTGCAAATAGCTTTTTTGTGAAAATCTCCTTAACTTTTTAGTATTGTTATCCCAGTATTTATTTCAGAGGAGAGGATCTTTTAACTATTTCTAAACATGATAGTCTATTTCTTAATGATTCAAGGGTATCTCTAAATCTTCCTAAGATTTAAGTACTTGAATAGATTCTTTTCTGAAAAGCCTATAAACGAAATACGAGAGTTTAATATAAAGAAAATCCCTATGTCTACGTTTTAAAAGTGCTCTTTTTTAGTAAAGGAATTTCTTATGTCTAGCGCGACTCTACCCAGCATTTGTATACCAGGTTGCTTTATAATACTATATCATAAATTTTTGATTTACCTTGTTACTGAATAAGAAAAGATTCTCTAGTCCTACTTTTTTTAGCTTTTTGAAAATACTAGGGGTTTATAGACCCTTGTTATTTATTAGTGTAGAATTAAGGCTACTAGTACTTTATTATTATAAAGAATAGCATAGACATTTTTTTGACTACCATAGAGACTTGTATTAATAAAAATTAAGAGGCAAGGATTCAATCATCTAAATAGCAACTAAACCGATAATAAAGTACGAAGCAATTTAGATTTGTCGAAGGGAGCTCTTTATAATAAGAAAAAAGGTTACCGTAGGAGATGCACTAAATAAAAACGGGCCCGACTGCCCTTTACAATATACTCAGGAACTAAGAGAAATTATATAACTTAATCTCAGGAAAGCTAAGGAACTGCCACAATAAAGTTAATCATTTCTATCTGTAATTTGAATCACTTAGTAGAGATAGAGGAGTGTAAAAGTAGATAATTAACAACACAGTACGGACTTTCTTAAAATCCTCAATTACTCCTTTTTTCTTGTTCTACAACTGAGGATTTTCCTGCAATCAATAAGGGCTTACTCTGTATTAGTCATATCCAACAAGACATAGACCCATGAAATAAAAAAATTATTAGCCAATCGAGTACTAAGAATACTAAAAAAATAATAGAAAAAACTTCATTAAGACTCCTCCGTTAAAATAAAGTTGCTATTACTAAAATCATAAGCGTCCTAAAGGGTATTGGTCATAATAAGCTAACAAAGTTTAACGAGTATATAATATTATATTCATCGGGTTTCTTTATAAGTTTCTTGTTATAAGATATAAAAATAGACTGAACTGAAACCCTTGGGTGCGTCCTTATTATTGTTTCTAAATCTTACAAGTCGTTATCTAAGAAACAACACTTAAATTCAAAAGCTAACTGTATAAACTGCAATACCAGTACCTATTATTCAAGCAACTAATTTTTTAAAAGGTTACCATATTATATAACAGTATAACATGCTGCTTACTTTTTTTGGCATAATTGGGAGGCTCCCTTATACTTTATTCAACTAAAGCATATTAATTATTTTAATATTGCAAAGCACTAAGCTCTTGATTCAAGTAGCGTAAGTTCAAGTCGTGCGACGCCTAAAATTGCTTTCTATTAAGTTATTAAGAAATCCTTTATTATAAGAGTGCTCAATTAAATGCCCTTTGTGATCTATTAATTAGCTATTATAGTATATCCCTCAGGTCTTACTAAGTATACAGGGTAAAGCCCTTGTATGTAAAGTAAACCCGCAGCAAATTTGTAAAAAAGACCCAAAAGTTTGCTTCTGTGGTATCCCTTTTTCTTTAGGTTTATAGAGTTTAGCATTCTATTCATGTATACACATAAGTACTCTTTTAAGATACATCAACTAACTTTAGTAAAGAGAAAGAAGCTAGATTACTGCTAATATTCCCCCTTATCTTCGCATGTAAACTACTCACTTAAGTACAAGGTTATACCCCAAGACTCATAGAATACAAAGCTGAATACCTTTAAGTATGCCCCATGAGAAAAAATAGACTATAGTGCTCCTTATAGGATTTCTGTTCTGTAAGATATCTGATGACTTAAGGTTTTTTTAGAATTCAGGTCTTAAAAAAGGGGTTCAATATATGTGTACAAAACTAAATATAATATGGAATGTCATAGGATCCCTTATCTTGTATACTACTTGATGTATAATTTATTACAAGTCCTTTATATCCATAATAATATACTTAATTCATTGATTAAAACGCAGCATTCTGGGATGCTGTGTTGTAGGGCTAAATTTTGTTAGAGGTTGCTCCCAATATAAAAAGGGGCCTTAGTACGATAAATTATAAGCTAATTAAAGTCTAGAGTACGTCTTAAATCGAAAAATTCTATTTTACTTTTAAATCTACAAATCTAATTTTTTAGGCTTTATCTTTCAACAAATTAAGATAATAAGACGGGTCTTGAAAGTCCTTCTAATACAAGCGGCCCGTGCCCTTACACGAAAAACTCTGATAGTCTAGCACTGGACCAAGAGTATCTCTATACTTGAATACTTGAATTTAAAACCCTTAGCTTTTCTATTTAGAAGTTCCTGCTGCAAGTCAGGTTTACAGAATTTAGTAAGGAAGAGAAGGTTTGGTTATTCTGAGTATAGGGAGTCCTTATATTTCCGGGTAGTATACCTATTTTTGTTTTTGCCATTCAGGATTCTTAGTTTTTTAGATAAAAAGGGCGCTCAGGATTACTCGGAATCCTATTAAGTTAGAGGCTATACTAAATTCCTTTATATGCGCTTACGACGAGACGCTGCCTACCTATATTTTTGTAATGAGACAAAGGCTTATTTACGGGGTGAACTAGAACTTTTAAATGTATTGCCACAACCCACGGACTTACACGTATTAGCGGAGTCAGGTGATTCCTGTATTTTGTAAAATAGAAAAAGATTTTAGATTAGATACGTTAGTTCCTACTAATTTTATTAGGCTTCACTTAATACATCATAATCCTTTTTTATCTTCGGGGACCCTTTTAATATAGCTATGAAATGTCCCTCTTTTTTAGCAATTAAAATTAGAATACCTTGTACTAGTAACACGAAAAAACACAACTCTTCGAATAGGCAACCTTTTCTTGAAATGAAAAAAAGAAAGTATTGTATAGGGTATATAGGAGTCGTTGGATAAAAAAGAAAAACTTAAAGAACCCCTATCTCTAAAAAATGGAAAGCATGTCGTCAAGTAAGAAGTTGATCTAATGCCCAGAACATTTGAGTCCCTAGACTTTTGTCGCGTAAACCCTAAGTTTTAGAGTTGAACGGCGGATACTCTTATTAATCTTTGTATGTTAAAAATTATTGCCAATATTCTAGATATGTAAAGGGGTTTAGAATTTCTTTTTATAGAAGGTACAGTGCCCTGCAAAAAGCCTCGCTATCTAAGTGATTCTCACTCCTTGTTAACCAAATTTTCTCATAGATATGCCTCTATGTGTTTCCTTATTCCTTGTTTTGAAGCTAAACCACTTGGTATCAGAATATCCCTAATTTGTGAGTATCTCCATTTTAACTTATCCGTTTGCAACTTAATATTCCCTTTGTCCGACTTTAGCTATGACCGGATCCTGCTTTGCTAAGGGGCCTCTTATATTTAAGGAGGCTCATACTACTTTATGCTCTGTACTGAAAATCTTCTTCCTTCTAAGTATAATGGACTTTAATAAAGAAACAGGGTATACTACACTTTATCAATAAAAGTTAAAACAAATATTTTAGCAGCTCACTTGGATTTATGTTAGTATACCCTTGCCGAATACCTTTGATATTTTATAATTAAGTATTTCTGTAAAATCCTGTTGAAGTCTAGACCGCAGTCTTTTCTTCTGATATAGATGTCTTTTGCTGCAGTAACTGAAACTGAGTCCAGATATACTGAAGTTTTTCCTATTTGATCCGTTCTGACTTTTTTATACTATAAGTAAAGTTGCCAAGGCCTATATTATATCCTGTTAAAGATATTAAGGTACACAGGGTATAGAGGATTTTGAATCACTTAGATAGAAGAAAGTAAATTCTGGTAGTCAATAATAAGAAGCTAAGAGCCCTTCTTAGGCAGACCCCGATGTCAATTTACCGGGTGCCGTTGGTTCGAGTCCTCTAGTAAGCAATACAGGTAATATAATAATATGGATTTTCCTTTATACTTATTAGATTAAAGACTTCCTTTTACTCTTTTCTTATTCTTCTAATTCAAAAAATGCTATACGAGAGGCTTTTGAATTGACAAGACTTTTCCTTTTTACACATGTTTAGAACAGGCGCATTCCTCTTAAGAAGTCGTTATACTCTTTGAATGGAAAGGGGTTCCTTGAGTTTCTTTCTTCGATTTTATATCCTGTTTCTAGATCATATCAAATTAAGTTTAGGATTTTATAGATCTTGTATGAAATTTGCACTTATTTTATAGGGATACGCATGTGTCAAGATATACAAGTCTTACAGTTTTTACGGATAATATTTTTGCAATTGAAAATATTATATGAGGTATCTGCTATAAAAGAAGGATTTCAAGAGTGCGGTTTCTCAACTAACTTGAATTTTGAAGCCCCGAATTAGTTTGTTTTTATTATAAAAGTCATTTTGGTATATCTATTTTGGCGGATACCTTTTAAAACTTAGTTGTAGACCTTCTTAACTCTTATACAGACTTAACAGAGAAGCTTTATCCAGACTTAGATTAGAAAGGAAACCAAAACTACAATTGAACAAGCATAATATCATTTGGCCTTTTAATAAAGAAAAGTTTTTTAGGGGTTTTCTTAGAATTTGTAAAAAGGAGTGTTCCCCGCCATTTCCTCTATAATTGACTTTAGATAAAATAACACTTAATTGAGGCTCTCTTTAATTTTGAGTTAATGTAAGTTGGAAAGTAGTGTATTCTTGTAGGGCACTCTTTATCTGTAAATATTTAGGTGTTACACGAGCTATGACAGATATCCATTACAGACGATTAAAAGTTAGAAACTACCAGGCTGTCAGTCCCCAATTCGTAAAAGGAACTAGAATTAAGTAGATGCTTTTGGTGCTTGAGCCTTTATCAGTACAACAAGTATAAAGAGCAAAGAGTAATAGCTTTACAAACAAAATCCTCCAGGATTCTCCTATATTTTTTTACCCCAGTTTAAGCTCAACGAATAAAAGACCCCTATAAAAGTCAACTTTACAAGAGCACAAAAACGTTATATAACCCCGAAAACTAGTTATAATAGTGCTGGGTTAGCTGAACAAGGATTACACACCCTTAAATTATACCAAATTATATCAAACCCTTCTTTAGTTTCTCAGAGAATCTCGTTATTTAAAAAGGACCCTAAAGGAATTCCGTTTTCATTTTTAATTTAATGAAATTTTTGCAAGTTCTTTAATATCTTTTTAGTGTACCCCTTGAAATATAATATTGTAAAATATAAGCGAGTCCTCGTGAATTGAACCAACAATTTTATCCTCCCAGTTTTAAACTTAAAAAGTTGTGGTTTATTATTATGCATTTTTTAGAATTTAAGTATTTTACTTTATTTTGGAGCTTGCTTCTCTGGTAATTTTTTATGCCTGCAGTTCTTTTTGTCTTATAAAAGAGGTTTAAAGTCTTCGAAACAAGAGTTTCTTTTAGTATTTTATGCGCACAAATCCTGTCCTCGCGTACACACAAATATTAGTCACATTTACTTATCCAGACCCAAAATTGGTGTATTCGTTTCAACTCGTTAAAAAAACGTATGCTAGCTTGTGTTATAGCTCACGAAAAGGCCCTGACTTTATCGCTTTCTTTTAGATTTTTTTAACGCCCTCAGTACAAAAATGGAAATCTATTTTTAATAACCTATGGAAGCTTCTAGGACTAAAATTAAGAAAAAGTGCATAGACATAGATTTCCTAAACCTAGTTGGGGTTTCGCCTTAAAAACCTTATAAAAATCTAATAACTAAGCCGAAGAATTGCTTGCTCGTTAAAATAAAATTAACCTTCTATTCTGCTGTTATATAACCTCTAAGGGAGTTGAAACCCCGCATGAGAAAAGCCGTCCTTACCCTTATATTTAGACACTTAACTTGATTTGGGGAATAAGAAAGTCCTCTCTATACTAGGGATTCCTTATAAAGAACCGAGCTTTTCACTTACTTTACTATAGAGGTTCAAAATAAGTATCTGATACAGAAATTTCTAAATAAAGAGGAATCGTAAGAAACTTAAACCGCCTTCTTGCTTAGAGAAGCTCCCCTTCTGGATATCAGATATCTCACAAAAAACCTTATAGTCAAACCTCAGGGTTGGTACGCAGATTAAGGTGTTCCCTGTTATTTTTAGTACGATCTTCAGGAATGTTTTGTGGTGCTTTGTATCTTATTTATATTCTTTTTACTTTAACTATAGTACGTGAACCCTTTATTACTTATTTCTTTTATTACCTTCGAGTCTATTATTCAAAATTGGGTTTTTTAACAAGGGTGTCCTTCCGTAAATTGACTGCCGTAACTGTTTTAAAAAGCTATACTCTACTATTATACCCTTAGAAATATGTCCTATAGTAAATGTCCTCAAACCGCACACGAATCTTTTAGGTTACAATTCCCTTTATTTAGGGTCCCCTTAGAAAAACTTGTTATTAAAAAGGAAAGTTATTCGAACTTAGAACTTAGCTAGACTCTCCTTGTATAATACAAAAAGACTCGCTTACCAAAATCTAAGTGACATTTTCTTTGTTTTGTGTTACAGAAACGCGTATGCTTTAGTTTTTAAAAGGATAAGAGATAACAGTTATACGGAAATTCTGTCTTAAGTCCTTGAAGTATACTAAATATTAGGGTTATGCCTCGCCTTATTTCTTTTGTAGAGCTCCCTTTTTGAGAACTCGGTATCTGTACTCTACAGCTCCTTCAAGCTTTAGTCACTTTCATTTTATGTTGGATACAGCAAACTTAAATTCAAATTGCATTCTTTGATTTTGGACCCTTATAAAATTGAATGGCGTAGAGTTTTTTTAAAGTGGCTTTTAGAAAAAGTACTTTTACATATTCTGAAAGTACAACGAAAGTCTTTCATAAGGGTTCCTGCCCAAGCTTTCAGTGACATCAAGAAAGAAACTTACATTGTGTGCGGAAACTTGAATAGACTCAAAAGAAACACTTGTTATATAAATCGGGGAAGAAGAGCTCTATATTATTTCTTACAGGGCTTACTATACCATACTAGGATCGAATCTTATAAGGTACTCGGATACTTACTGCTGAAGGAATTCTCCATTAATTACATTACAAACAAGGATAATAAAACCTAAAGTAAACTTAATATACTACGGTAACTACTTTACTTATTTACGAATACCTATAGCTTCAAGCCTTTAAAGGTATCCGATGTATTGCTTAATATTATAAAGGAAGTATCCCCTTAAAGTCCTGCCTTTGAGATATGTATTGGGTCTTTTTATGTCTTAAGTTAATGACTCAGGACATTCTATTATTTAGATACTGATTTCTAGGGAGCCTCTTATTCATAATATCTGCCACTATTTCTGAGTAAAACGGCAAGGTGAAGGAACAAAGCGTATTTAGTACGCTATTATGAAAAAATCCCGTATTGTATCCTACTAGCCATACCCGTCTTATTCTGTCTTATTCTTGGGACTCGCCTTTCTTTTTATTTCTTAGCTAGGTTTAGGTAAAGTGTCGGGAATATTTGATCCATAAAGTGTCGGGAATATTTGATCCATGATGAAACTTTCTGATACTCGTTATATGTCTATGAAACCTGGGCCTGAATAAGGAAGTTCTTGTATTTAAGTTATTAGAGGGACTCCCCAGGAACCTTATAAAGGCTAGGATCTAGTAATCTCCTAAAGTGAGAGCAATAGCTCTCATAAAAATAAACTGCAATTTATACTCTTATTTTTTTTTTAGGGCGTACAATTTAGAGAAAGCGGAGTCTTAAGATATAAAAGCTAAACTCAATTTTATTTACAACAAATATTTTATTAAAAAGTAAAGGGTCAGATAAAAAGCTTAAAAGAGTTCCCAGTTCCTTTTTAAACTTCTTGTACATGAGCTTACGAAATTAAACTAGAACTTAACTAGAAACGGAATTCTAACCTAAGGGACCCTTCTAAACAACCCTGATTTTTGGATAGGGCTTTAGCTCTTCTTCCTACTTACAAGAGTTATATCTCAAATAACGAACTGAAAAGGAATGCCTATACAAGAATAAGGATTCTCGTCCTCCAAAAAGTAGGAATCTCGGTAATTTTGAAATATTTTGCGCACCTATAATAATAGCGAAGGCTATCAAGTTTTTAATCAGAATAATTGTCAGATATTTCTATAAGCACCCTTTAACGTATACAAAAAGACTTTACTTACAGAATAAGGTTAAGGGATTCCCGTAGTAAAAAGTCAATATTCCCTATATTAAGGATTTGGTAGTATTTTGAGCAAAAATTATAAAGTATGCCTCATTTCATTAAAAAGTAGAGATTCACAGAAACTTTATGGCTAGCAAAAGATTCTATTTGAGTTTACATTCTCTTTTGAATATAAAAAGGGCTCATAAATATCATGCTCCACTAGCATTCATTATAGCTTACTCCTATATTCTATAAACTATAACTAATAATTCTGGAAATAAAATGCTCTCAATTTGATCAAAGTAAGTTTTAACTTTTAATACAACTCAAAACAGGAAGTTGCTTCTCTCATTCAACTAATAGAGTATTGCCCCGTTTTCTAAAAAAGTAACCGCCCCCCCTAAAAAAAAAAAGTCAAATGGAAATCACATGGTTTATCCTTTTCTTTTGTTCTTTTTTTGTCTCCGTAAAAACAAGTTCTGACTCAACCAAGTGTTAAGTTGAATAAGGGTTATTAAAGAGTTAATCCTGTAATACCCATTATTCAAAATCTAACGAGGAGTTCCTAACCTACAAAAGGCTCCTAATAAGGGATGGATGCAAGCTACAACAAAAGAGAGTCTGTATGTCACCAATAAAGTACTAAGTCTTTAGAGTGAAAATTCAATGTCCTATACCTAATAGGAAGGCTTCTAGCTGTTTAGATATCCCTCAGGGTTGTCGAGTTTGGGCTTGTTATGGACTACTACATATTAGGCGGTTCAGAACGTGCTCCTGGATTTGCGCGAAACTTAGCTTTTATAGCGAGTTCCCCTTTGTTCTTGGACTAGGGACTTCTAATCTTTTAAGCAGTCTTCTCATGTTATATTCATTTTGGAAGCTACTTATTAATTTCCTAAGCAGGTCCTAAGTTTCTACTGCCCTTTTATAAAAAGTATATCTAATTTCTTGTACCTATCCCTAAAAGAAAAGTAGTTGTTTTTACTAAGCTGTAAGGTGTTTGCAGTATGTAAAGCAAAGAGTCCCCTTCTTAAGTGAGTGGATATTTTATTTAGACCTATACTTTTGTGCCGAGGATACCCAATAATTTATAATTTTTAGTGAAAACTAAATAAGACAGGGAGCACTTTGATATATTATAATATAAGTTGAGAATCCCACATGTAGGAATATTTTCTAAATTTACGGAGGCTTTAACTTTCGAAAAAAAGTAAGTTACATAACCAAAGAGGAGAACTCTGAATGGGTGTCATTTCTCTTCACAAAGTACAGGGCTCTAACTTTTCAACAAATGGGTTTTATTTTAACAGGCTTCTATTAGCTTTATAAACTCAACTCTATAAAAAAGTACTATTATAAAGTCTAAGTTTTATTCCTAAAATTCTTAATCTCGAAGGTAATTTATGCAGTATGGTAAGAGTATATCAACTCTCTATACCCTTTTTTGTAGCTAATTCGGAGGCGAGCCGGCTCCTTAAGAAATAAGGGGTACTTTTGTCATTCAATACTAAAAAATAAGAGTTAAAGGCCTCCGCAGAACGTAGACATTTTTGTAAATAACTAAATCTTTTAAGTATAAAAAAAATTTATAGAATTATTTTAAGCAAGTCAAGAAGTTTTTCACGTAGTAAGGGTAACTAAATTACTTTTTCTATTTTTACTACTCTTGTAGGCTTGCTTTATTCATAGGAGACTTGCCTTGATGTCAATCCAAAAAATGTTTTTCATCTGTATAGCTCTTTTCCCGTGTGTAAGTAAGGAATATCTCTCTACCAATCCCTACTATCTAGAAAAGAAGATGAAGCGTTTGGCTCCGTGCCCTGCTAAATTATGGACTATAGCAACCCCATGTAAATTGAGAAATTTCCTGACCAGTAACCCTCTCTTAGCGTTGTGTAAAAGCACTTCTTGCATATGCTATAACAGCTTTCTTAATAATACCTGTTCTGGGTCTAGTGTCTAGTAAAGTCTTCTTATTCGTTTAAATATCCGAGATCAATAGGCTGACTTAACCCGGTATTTTCGTAGATCACTTATATTGTATTATATTTTCAATTTCTTACATCTATAAGGAGACTGAAACAGAATTCTTAAAAGTACGGGATGGGAGTATATAGAATAAGAGAAAGAATTTGATTACTAACTCATAGTAATTTGAGAATCTACAGAGCGCAGCGGACTCTATACAAGGGATCGTTCCCAATATGAAACTTAGTTCTTAGACGTTGGTCAAATTAGAGGCTATACTCTTGCTAAGCGAAGTTAAGTTGAATTGTGAATTCATTGAAAAGGATAGTTATAACTCTCTTAAAGTTGTATAAAGGTTTCGCTTAATTCTATATATTAGTCATTGAAGGGGGAGTTCTATAATTATTAAGCTACTTTTTCTCTTACAGCATAGGAGCTGCAGTCCTTAGTTATTTTTGTATGAGGGGATACCAACTCTACAAAGACATGGGTAATTACGTAAAGCTTCTTGTCTGGCCTATTGAGTGAACTTTAACGTGTTCTTAGATCTCTTTATTTTACAATTTCTTCCCTTCATATGTATAGCTAATGCGGAGAAGCCCATCTAATATTTTATCCCTGAGAAATCGAGGCACTATTAAAAGTAAGGCTTTTGATAATTTCTTGACATCCTATTTTAATAACGTAGATAGAAAAACTAATAATAATAATTTGAAACTAAATCGTGATATGTAGAAGCTATACTGAATAATATTTTATTATATTTCCGCCAGAATTATTTAAAAAGTTTAAGATATCCCAGCAACTTTTTGACAGATAGTTGTGTGTGGAACAGGAAATCAAAGCTACACCATTGTGGCTCAATCCCCCTTGGCATATATAGTAAAAGGGGGATTCGAACCTTTGCATGCTCCTTAGAAAGAGGTCTGCCTTACTTTGGATATATAGACAGTGTTGAAAAGGAATAGACTTTTCTATATTTAATATAATTTAGCATACCTCACTCCATTTTATTATTTGTAGGATTCGTCTTTATGTATAAGTAAATTAATCAAAGCTCAGCTATCCTAAGAAATTATCTTATATGCGCTAATCAACCGGATTCTAATTAAGGGGGCCCCCGCCCTCCTTGAGGGGACTCCAAGCTCAACTTCTGCGTAGGTAGAGGAATCCAGGCCCAAGCCTATGTATGCTCTTTTGTACAAAAGGGAAACATACTATAATATAAAAAAGCTACTTCACCAAGCTTTCTAATAACTGTGATATATTTAGATTGAAGGCTGTAAAGTCTATTGTACCGTTAAGAAGGCTAGAACATAATAAGTATTTACAGAAGGACCCCCGACTAGGAACTTATCCCTATACTTTTGAGAAATAAACGTACTAATTCCTAGCGTAAGCGGGTCTTACTAACTATTAGTAAATTAGTAACTAGAACAAAGCAGTACTTGATGCTACTATAGGTTTCCAGATCCGTCAGTTTATACACGTTTAAAATTCCATTACTAAAAACTCTCTTAGTAAAATGAGGGAGTTAATTCAGAATTTAGCGATTTAGTACCCTTTTCTATAATTAAGTATAAGTATTTATAAGTTTATCTTCCCAAGAATCTCTCTAAGGTTCTCGTCAAAAGTATTGCGGGCATACTATGATTACTACTTTAAATATATTTTATGTAATTCTATTGGTTAGTGCTTTACATATTATTAGAGAAATATGATATCAGTAATTAACGGACAAGGAATCCCCCAGTAAAAGACTAGTGTTGAAGGAGTCGCTTTAATACCTATTTTCTCTAATTTCTAGATCTACCACTACAAGATTTTTAATAAAAAATACTGGCCTAGATAGATTATTGAATTAAAGGGGCTTCGTTAGTTTAAGTAATTTTGTAAACTGTAAGTTACTGCATTCCTGTAATAGACTTTTGTTTGTTTCTGCTTTTTACTGGGAATTTAGAGCCTATTAAATTTCCATAATAGCTACCTCAATAACTTTTGCTTCTGGACCACTTGCTATAAAATAAATAAAGAATCCTATATTTGTATTTACAACAAATTTTTTAACATCCTCTGATAAAAACCCAGTTTTATATACTTAACCCATTTAAAGCCGCTTGCCTGGAGTATTTTTAAAAGCCCCTTACTGTATAGCGTATTGCTAAGAATAAGCTATGAATTTATCTAAAAGTTTTTGACCCCTATTCCTTCCTTTAATTTCATAAACCAGTATTGCTTAATAGAGGACTCGAACCTATGACACTTGCTGAATTTACATAGGGGTCTACCTAAGTACTGAAATCAAAATCTAATGATTCTTAGTTTCTTATTGGATTTTGATTAGTTAATGCTGAGAATTTACTCTCTTCTATATTAAGCAATTCCAAATTGATTGACCCCGGTATGAAGTATAGCTGGGATTTGGGCAACTCTTTGTCTATATTACTATTACTTGTGTTTCGGTTTTAAAAGGTTCTAGTCGTATTATGCTTCTAACCTCAGTAATACGTAGAAAGTATAGTAAAATTCTAAAGGGTCCTTTTCAATCGAGCAAATCTAGTTAACTAGTCCGCGGTCCGTCACAGAAATTAGGTAGAGAGCCTTTAATTTGCCTAGGTGACCCCTGTATACTATTAGATTAAGTCAGAAATTGATAGCTAAAAAGTCAGAGTAGTGTCTGCCTCTTTTTATATTCTTTCTCATAAAGTTGTACGGAATTCGAAAAACTCGAGTCACTTCAAAGGATTTCCTTAATTATTCATACTAATACTTGGGCTTAATGCGCTTTATTAAATCGAGCTACAACACGGAAGGAAACCCTTAACTAGGGAAGACTAAATAAAACGTAATGAGGGGCAATATAAGAACTCCGTTAATCTTTTATTTATCCTAAAGGTCTATAGTACCAAGAAATTCTTATGTCTAGAAAAAGGTAAACTTCAGCTAAGGAATACTACTTATTTTAAGTACCTTTGCCTGCGGAAGCCCGTAATACTAAAAAGGGGTTTTAAAATCACTTAAATAAAGAGTTATTTACTCGTTACTCTTGAAATACCAAAAACATAAAGCGAATATAGTGGGTGGGCCTCTATTAGCTGACTATTTTAAGCAAGTTTACGCTTGGTAAATCAAAAATGGAATGAGAAGTGGCTAACCATTCAAAGAAATTGGACACTAAGTAATAGCTAAAGGGTCCATAAAGCAAGCCTTTTTCTGAATGACAGCTAAGAAATTATCGGTAAAATTACCCGTTCATCCGCAGCCAAGTTATTAAAAGATGCCCAGTCATCGGGTCAGTATGTTATCATCTGGCTTAGGTTCTGTAGAAAACAGATTATCAGGATCCAAGAAAACTCGCAAGCTGGCCAAAATCTTGGTGATCGAAGGATCATGGCGAAAAGGTTATGATATAATAGTTCTTTTCAACGGTAATAAAGACACCGGGTTCCTTGAGTTGCACTCACGATATGTAGGGGAGCCCCGATTAAAGATCTTTTTCAGGGTCACGCACTAAGTCGTATTAACTATCATCCTTCTTGAGAGGTTCGGGGTGAGCTTTCTCAAATCTGTAAACAACCGGGGAATAGACCTTCTTTCCTTTTTCTAGTTGGTGGGGCTAAATCAATAAATCACTATTGAGTAGTACAACGCTCGTAACTAGGTAGCTTTTGTGCAAGCATTCCCGAAGCCCTATGGAGGAAAAGTACTAAGAATTTCTAGGGGCTTGCTATTCTAGATAGCATGGGATTGACTCCTTATTTTTTGAATAAAAACTTTATTTCTCAGTTTCAGTTACATATAAAGTTAATTCTTTTAATTGTTATACGAACAAAGCGCTAACTATATGGTTTCGAAGGTTTCGATCTTAGTTTAGTAATAGATCAAAAATAACTAAAACATATAAAACGCCAAGAATAAAGAGAGTCCTAAAATAGAAATAGATATTATTAGATAATGATTCAAGTTTCGTAACAAATTACTCGAGTAGTCAGC